>CM075860.1:62761328-62963851 GCA_037975125.1 Latrodectus hesperus
AAATTTACTAACTGATTAATATAACTATTTGAAATTCCAATTTTATTTGAGAATTTAAAGAAAAAATAATTTTTCTATTTTCATTATAAATGATAAAAGCAACTGAATCCGAAATGTTAATAAAATTATTATATATTTACCGAGTAATTTTTTTTTATTATTAAGTATTAAAATAAAACTGAACGCTCCTCAAAAGGTGCGAACAGAGAAACCTGCCATCCCCTAGCTTTTCAAATCGGCTGCATGAAGGGGTAGGCCACACCCTAAATATTTCAAGCGTTCCCACCAATAGATGCTAAGAGTAACATCCATCCCTCAATGTTAAACAATAAATAAAATAAAAAAATAAAAAGAATATATAAAAAAATCAATAAAAAATATATAAAAATAAAAAAGAATAAAAAATAAAATAAATAAAGATTATATGTATTTGATAAGACAATGTATTAGTGTTTTCTCTTGTTTTCTACTCATTCTAACTATCACTCATACTGTTTTTAGCAGATGAGTTAAGGATTTTCCTATGTTAATCTAACTAACTTTTTTGTAAATATTGCTTATGTGTTATAACACAAATTAATTTCTATACAAAAAACCTAAATTTAATTACTAATTTTTTTAATTATTCTCTATCAAAAATTAGCTTTTTTCTCAAAATAACTCAATTAACCCCCGCGCACTTAAAAATTCTACTTGTTATGCCAATTAGATCACGATATAGCTTCCTAGTTCCATTTTCAGATAGCCAATGAGGGTTGAGGTTCACAGAACCAGGTACCTCAGAAAACTGCCAGCCGGCAATTACTGTTAAACAGTAGTTGAAATTAAACCTGCGATCTGTCATTTCGAAGAACCAAATTTTACTATTTAGCTAGAATGTTCTTGGAAAAAAATATATGTTCAATCAAACTGTTTGTTCCATAAAAATTATTCATAAGAAAGGAAATTATTAGTTTCCCTACGATGTGACCAATATTAGCCAAAATTAATCTTTTGCTATCTTTAATTGAAATAGTTTTTAACAAAAGTTTCTTTTAATTACACCTCAAACCAATAAATATATGCATAGCTTATAATTTGTTGAAAGAGATTTATTATATAAATAAAGATGATATCTGTGGAATAAAACTTGTGGAATATTTTTTTCTCACGAATCATTATTTCTCACATCACTCCGCCTAGGAGCTTTCGATTCTCGCATTTTTATTTTTACCCCTTCACGAGTCATTTCTTCTACAGCGGAGGGGGTGGAAGAGGTAAGGAAGAAAGAGTTGTGAACTCTGGCGTTCGCGTGCTCGTTCCTTCACCTGGGCTAGCCTCGAGAACATTCTATCTTCATTTTCGTAGCTATATTTATATAAAGTGGGGTCGCTGGAAGTAAGGTACAAAATAAAAGCTTCACTTGCTTAAAATCCTATTCGAATTTAGAATGGATTTTTTTCCCTTTGTGTGGGAATTGTTTGCTTGAGATTTGAATTGTCATTCAACTTGTGAATTTGAAATAAATCTTCAGGAATTTATCAGGAAATTTTTAAAAAGAAATCTAAAAAACTTAAACTAAGTTGAAAACCTTTAAAAAGATTAAATATTTTTAAAAAAAAAGTTATTCATCAGCTTGAAATTACGAACTTACCTGTCTTGTGAATGTCAATAGGAAATAAAAAAAAAAGTAAAATGTATATAAATTTTAACTCGTTTCTATTGAAATATTCAGAAAACTTCGATCAAATATATTAAATTGCTTTCGATAAAAACATGCAATAAATAAAATGAAAAAGAATAAAGAATTTAAAAAAATTTAATTCATTTAACTGAAAACAGTATACAAATTGGATGACTAGTAGACTTGTATATATGTGTAATGTAATACAATATCTGTTTTGATGAGTTTAATTTTTCTTACGGTGTTTATTTTTTTTTCAATTTCATTATAAGGATATGCTTCTTCCTGTAACAAGATTTTTCGGTGACTTGAAAAGATTTTGTACTTAAAATTGTTCCTATTCGTATTGAATTAATACTCGTTTTAGTTTCCCTATTATAAAAGGATATTATTTCTCCAAATATTTTAGAATATTCCTCAAAAAATTGTTCGATATTTATGTTTAATTCTTTGTTAGCTCATGTGAGGCTTTCTATCTCTTTTGCACATTGTTGATCAGATAGTTTGTGTCTCAAAGGAAATCATAAGGCTTTCAAGTTTCTTGACGGATCTGAGAGCTGAAATTTATTCAAACATTGACCTATCTTTAGAATAAT
Source organism: Latrodectus hesperus (assembly GCA_037975125.1). NCBI lineage: Eukaryota > Metazoa > Arthropoda > Arachnida > Araneae > Theridiidae > Latrodectus > Latrodectus hesperus. The sequence continues at coordinate 62,763,588 of CM075860.1, forward strand.
CATTGCTCTTTGCTTCTTGTCGAATAGGTACTTCTGTTCTGCATTGAGCAAGCACATCTATTCGGGTGCTTGTTGCTTCAGAGAACTGAACGGTTGGATTTCTTGTCTTCAGTTCAACAACAGTATGGGTTGGATAACCACCACTTTCGTGGATACTTGCTCGGAATCTATGAACTTCATATCTCGATTAAGTGAATCCTTGTGTACACACACTCACTCGAAAAGTGAGCAATAAACCAAACAATCTGGTTTATGCTCTTGTGACGTTCGAACAACTTTCATCAATAGATTTTTAAAAATCCAATCTACCAGGAAATTCGCAGCAAATTCTGTCAGATTAACACCAGATACGGGACACAGATGCCGTATAATCCAGAATTTCAAATTCTGAATTTTTTTGGTAATGAAATGTTGCCAAGATGACGTACCATGACGTGCGGAATGACGTAAATATTAGGCTTGCCAAAATGGAAATTTCTGTACAATTCTTATAGGTCTCCATATCTATGGCGTAATAAAAACCAGTTTGCCAGATACATAATAAAATCTGTCAAAAAATCGCCAAACTCAGAATTAGGCATCCTGGATTATACGGCATCTGTGCCCAGACACGGTTCTAAAATGTATATTTAAGGAAAATTAAAACAAAATTGATATTTTACAACAAAAGAATTAGTGTGACAGTTTATTTCCAAAAAATCTATTGCTTAGGTATTTTAAACACTTTATCGTAAATGGTAAAAACTATTTAAATGAAATAAATGTAAATTATAATTTTTTGATGTAAAATAAACACATTAACTGTTTATAAAAAAAAAACAGCATTTGGAGTATACTTTTCGATTGTTGGTGAAAAATCGTATTGTGTGTACGGTACCATTTCCTCCTCCTCCCACTCTAATTCACCAGATTTTATACGAGTCTTAAAAATCGATTCAACATAACTCTTAAAAAACGTACCAAATTTTTAATCTGAATGATTTTAGCTCTGAAACGAATAAGTTGTTCATGGCAACTTCTGCATCCTTTTCAACCCTGTTACATAATCGATTCTCTTTAACTGCTAAAATGCTTTTTGTTAAAAAATTTTTAATAAAATGATTCCATGTTTTTTATTTTATCAAACATTTAAATTTTAAATTTATTTACGATTTCCCAAATGTAAATCATAAATTAGATGGAAAACTCTTAGAAAGTTTTTAAACTTTCATAGTTTTCATTTGTCAAGAGATTAGAATGCTTCCATAAAGGAAGGGGAGAAATCAGCAAGAAAATAATTTTGCAGAAACCTAAGTGCATGGGTACTGAAATAGTAATCAGAAATATAGGTTAAGATTTCGATCCAGTCAATTTTACCTAAATGTTTAGTATTTTTAACGAATAAATGTTTTCGGAAAAAGAATCAATAGCATTCGTATACATTGTGCCGTAAATTATTAAATGTTCTAGTCAAATAATAAAAAAGTAACTAGATTGAGTAGATTTTTTTTTTTTTTGTGAGTTTTAAATAATTTCAGTAAAAATGTTTCTTATGCATCTCGACGACAAATTTATCGTTTACTCTTGTTTGTTAAATTTCTAATTTTTTTGATAACATGAATGTTAATATCTGATATTTTACATGTAAGAATTCTTCATAAACATTTAAATTATTTGATGAATGACGTCTGGCGCAGTTTGTCCTAATCGGACCATGTGCCAGAAAACTCCACAAATCAGTCTTAATAATTTTATTTCATTTCAGTTCTGGGAAGTAATTTCAGACGAGCACGGTATCGATCCCACTGGCACCTATCACGGTGACTCTGACCTACAACTGGAAAGAATCAACGTCTATTACAATGAAGCCACAGGTAAAGGTACACCATTATGTCCTCTAAATATTTTTAGACCTGAATCTTTATGGTAACATCTATGAGTGATTTTGCTTAAGATAAAGAGTAATTTTTACTATTTCTTTTCAGGTGGAAAATATGTTCCTAGAGCCATTCTTCTGGATTTGGAGCCTGGAACAATGGACTCCGTTCGATCAGGACCTTTTGGACAACTCTTCAGACCTGACAACTTTATTTTCGGTAAATTTCACGCTTTTATTTTCTAAATTTATATTGTCTATAATCTCTGGTGGGAAATCTGAAGCAAATTATTCATTACCACAGCGTTAAGCATTTAATATAGTTTCAATCGATATTAAGTAATATAATGTCAGTTAAATATTTTTAGATTTTAAAGTTTAACTCAAAATTTCTTATCAAAGAAATCGTTTTAATTTGAGAAGGAGGTAGATTTGGTAGTTTTTGTCAGCATTGTTCATAAAGGACATATGTTAAAAATGTTTATATTATTCGTCCTATATAAACATTTTAGACATATAGGATTTATAGAACATAAGTTTTAAACATATATTGCTCGTCCTATATGTATTCGTTAAAGAGCTTCCGAAGACTACATACTTAATTTAAGGTATTAAGCCATTTTTCAGTTCAAAATTTTGTATTCCAAATTACCACAAATCTGGGGCTTTCGCAATAAATAACATCGTTTTCTCCTTAGAATATAATTTCACTTTTACAAATCTTTCGTTTGTGTTGATAGGTCAGAGTGGCGCCGGCAACAACTGGGCCAAAGGCCACTACACAGAAGGTGCTGAGCTAGTGGACACGGTTTTAGATGTGGTCAGGAAAGAGGCAGAAAGCTGCGATTGCCTACAAGGATTTCAACTCGCACACTCCCTTGGAGGTGGCACCGGCTCAGGGATGGGAACACTGCTCATCTCTAAGATCAGGGAAGAATACCCTGACAGAATCATGAACACATTCAGCGTCATGCCATCCCCTAAAGTAAGTCTCCCCCCTTATAATGACGCAAATATTTGTGAAGCCAATGTAGATGGCCTCTTGTCAGCGTGTTAACAATTTGTATCATTTAGAGAACATGATATTTCATATATATTCCAGGTGTCTGACACTGTAGTCGAACCCTATAACGCCACACTTTCAGTTCACCAACTGGTAGAGAACACAGATGAAACCTACTGCATCGACAATGAAGCCCTCTACGACATTTGTTTCCGAACTCTCAAACTAACCACCCCCACCTATGGAGATCTCAACCATCTTGTCTCTGTCACAATGTCCGGAGTAACCACCTGCCTTAGGTATGCATGTCTTATTTAACTGGAACGAATAAATCGATAAATTATTAGCACTCTTAAACTACTATAACTGCTACTTCTTACAAAATGTATGTCTAGTTCACCTTCAGCGACACGATGCTGTTGCGATCCAACGATCATTAAGTTTCGGATGACTAACTGTTTTAACATTGGCAGTCGTTTAATCGCATCACACTGCATAATATCGATTCATATTCGCTCCTAATGCTTGTATATATAAAAACGTGCAATATATTAGTTGATTTATGAATTAAGTGTGGGGACATAATTATTCTGAATTCTTTTTAACATAGTTTGCGAGCACAACGTGATATTTCACAGCAGTTAAACATTTTTCTGTGGAATTAATTTTGGGTTAGTTTAATACCTTTAATTGGATACGATAAATTTTTGGTTGAATGGTATCATTAGGCCTTATAGGCTTCTATAATTGGTGCGGGAATGTAGCTAAATTTCTTGTATGTAAGGACATGGTGACAGTAAACTGTTTAATATAATCATATTATTCTACAATCCATTTTTAACAATTTACTCGTAAATTTTTCTAAAATGGTGTTTCTATTAAGTTTTTCAAATATTTTCGGTTTGTTAGCTCGCTTGCGAATTGAAGTACATAATTTTTTCTTCTAATTCTGAATATTCATTTGTATAACTTAGTTAAAATACAGCCAGTTACAACTAGAAGTCACTAACAATTATGGATTCAGTCCAACTATCGTGAAAAATGTTATAAGGATGACGTCCAAATTAAATTTGCATTCTAGTTTACGTCATCGTATGCCATTTTCATTGGGAAAAAAATCTTCTGAGATTTTGAAGCAAATATTATAGTAACATAGACAGAATGGCATACTACTCAATTTCTGTCATTGTGATATTAACGTCATCGCAAGAATTTCGAATAAATGACCACATGACAAGAAAGACTTCCCGTTTGAATTCGCTCTCAATATTCATTTTAAATTAAAAATAATTTGTAATTATTCAGTTGTATTCATTGTCACGCTGGTGTCATTGCAAACCATTTTCTCTGCTTGACTCTTGCCAGAACTACGATTGAGCTTCAGCTTCATTTTTTCAGGTTCCCTGGTCAACTGAATGCCGATCTCCGTAAACTAGCTGTGAACATGGTGCCTTTCCCACGTCTCCACTTCTTCATGCCCGGATTCGCACCCCTCACCTCCCGCGGCAGCCAGCAGTACCGCGCCCTCACAGTGCCAGAGCTCACCCAGCAGATGTTCGACGCCAAGAACATGATGGCCGCCTGCGACCCCCGCCACGGCCGATACCTGACCGTCGCCACCATCTTCCGAGGCCGCATGAGCATGAAGGAGGTGGACGAGCAAATGCTCAACGTCCAGAACAAGAACAGCAGCTACTTCGTCGAATGGATCCCCAACAATGTCAAGACTGCCGTTTGCGACATCCCACCCCGTGGACTCAAGATGTCCGCCACCTTCATCGGCAACAGCACCGCCATCCAGGAGCTCTTCAAGAGGATCTCGGAACAGTTCACAGGTAAGAAGTCTAAATATTCTATGTTTATTTTGTTGCTTGGAATATGCAAAAAAAAAGGCTGCCTCAAAGGTTCATTGGATCATTGGTCACTAACCTTGTTTGGTTAATCTTGTTTGATAAATTGATCAAAAGATCATTGGTGACTAACCCTGAGTTTTTCATTTCAATGCGTCAGCTATTGATGACTGTGGCGGTTTTTGTAACTAAACAAATCTCACACTGTCAGTATCACTATGAAATTAAACCAAGCCTGTGCTGTAGAACGATTGTGACCTCGAAGTGGAGTACCATTTGTCGTTTATATTAGCAAAGCTTATTAATATTTGTTTTAGGTTTTTCTTTTCTGATAAAAAAAAGTAATATTTATATTTGTTCCAATGTTTTTAAAATCTATAAATATTTTGGAATCGTTTCATTACAAAGTTTGGGAATCTATCAAATAAACTAACGGGTTTTTTTTTCCCTTCACTGTTTGTCTTTAGCATTTGAATTTGTGAGAGCAAATCAATAAACTCAAATTTTTTTTTTTATTATTGTCGTTTAAAGAATCTTTGTGATTGTTTTATCCTATTTTCGAATGTTGTTTTTGATTTCTTTTCGTTTTCTTTCGCAGCTATGTTCCGAAGAAAGGCTTTCTTGCATTGGTACACTGGCGAAGGTATGGATGAGATGGAATTCACTGAAGCAGAATCCAACATGAATGACTTGGTATCCGAATACCAGCAATATCAAGAAGCCACCGCAGACGACGAAGGAGATTTTGAAGACGAGGAACAACCCGTTGGGGACACCGCTTAAAAAAAAAACAAAGTTATCCCTCAGTGAAACAAGATTCCTTTCCCTAATAGATGCCTCCATTATTCATTTAGACTTATTACTTCAATCGCTACTTATGTCTTTTTACTCATTTTCTTACAAAAAGAACAAAATTGAACTAATACAGGCATACATTCCAGTTTGTTTCAATTCAATGCTGTCGATTTCTTGTTTGCGGAATAGCATTTTTCCTAACGATAAGCACAGTGTTTATCACGCGTGGAATACCTATGAAAACCGCTTTCCTTTTTGTTCATTCCAAAAGACTTTCGTTAGGGCGAACGTCTCTGTTGGAAAATTTGAAAAGATTCTCAGTAAAAAAAAAATCTAAATATACTTTCGTGTCTCAAAATTTGTGAACATTAAATTTAAAGTTTATTTTGACTCCTTTCAATTGAAGCAGATTATTTTATTTCTGCTTGATTCTGTGATTTTTTCTTAATAAAATGATTTTATTGTATTGTTTCTGATTTATTTTTTCATTCTACACTCATTATTATTTTTACAGTTAACTTTTCTGTAAATGTGTGTGAAAAAATAAAAAACATTCTCTAAAAATCATTAGTTTTCCTGAGCTCATTTTAAAATGTGAAAAATTAACTTCAAGTGCGTAAAAATGTGGTATAAAATTCAAAATAAATAACTAAAATATTTGAGAAAAGAATGATTTACAAATTTTATCTAGTGAGTATTACAAAAATATTACTTGATAAATATCATGGTATAATATTACTTGATAAATTCTATGGGCTTAAAATCGGGGCTTGGTTTTTAGTTCTGGATATCAAATTTTTATTCTGAAATATTCTTCGCTCGCACAAAATTGAAAATTTCATCAGTATTCAACATTTTATCAATTTAGAGAAGTATAATTCTAAGATCAATAATTCACGATTCATGTTATACTTAAATACGCAAAGCAAAAAATGTAGCACTTTTAATTTAAAGTATTAATGTGTTCGAAAACCAGATGGAAAACGAAAAACGTGAATTGTTGTTTTCAAAGCGATAATTATAACGAACGATATTTCTTTGAAGAGAAAACAAATTATTTTATTTTAAAGCTAGTTGAAAAAATGTTTGACATAAAGATACATTACAGTATCTAATTTGTTTCTGCTTTTAATGCAAGACCAAATTATTACTTATTCATAAATGCTATGTCATTTTAAATCATAAGAATTTATGTAATGCTCTCCATATATATAATTTATTAGGTAAATTACTGAACTTATGCTTTTTGTTATTCATCCCTTATTTATTTTTAAATAATCTTCGTAATTATTTGGTCATCTTAATATAAGTAGTTATATATAAGTAAATTAATAGAAATGTACTTTGAAGTCTAATGTGTTAAGATGTATTCGTTAAATTAATTTTCATCTAAGTGAAACATATTTTATAAGAATTTCATAAGCTTCCTTAACTTCACAGCAAATTCATTAGTAATAAGAAAATTAATATTATTTAATAAACTTTTGACGAGACAAAAATAGCAATCTTCCAACTAAAATTTTTACTCCCTTGAAAATCAAATTCCGATTAATTTAAGTTGATTTTAAAAATTGACTGTATTTTGGGAAATATATTTTAATTATTAACAAAACAAACAATATTCTCAGAAGCTTCAAGTGTAGATTGACTTCTTTTTCGATATCGAGTTTAGATAATTCTGTTCATAATCTGCGCGAAATTAACGATTGTCTGCAGATTACAAAATTCCTCTCTTAGATACAAGAAAAATATCGATTCGGCTCCTTTTACGGAGATGACCGCAATAGCTAGTTAATGGATAAATGTAGGTCACGACAAGTGAGACCGTTCTAATAGGAAAGAATAACCGAAACCACAATATTAGAGCCTGTTTTATTGAAAGTTTACGGTAAGGAAGCATCCATTTCGATTTTTCTGAAATATATTTCTAAGACTAAGTTAAAAAAGACTAAGTTAAAATTTATAGTTTTTATGAAAGAAAAATTGGTAAAGCTTAATTTTTAATCTTTCATTGAAGAACTCTTTTAAGCTCTTATTGAAATGTAAAGCAGAAATAGAAAAAATTTTACATATGTGTCAGTTTAATGTGGTTTGAGATTGGATTCCAAATTTATTGCGGATATGATAAAAGAATAGTAATAAAATTTATACATATATATTTTCGTATTTCTTTTAATAATTTTATGAGACAAATTCCATTTTATAATTTCTCTGTTTAACAGAAATATAATTACAAAACGTTACTCATCAATGTTTGATTTTTAAAGGTATCTTCTAAAATAAATCATTTGCATTGCCGTAAAAATGTAATGGTAATTTTATTTTCAAAATAATAATATTCTTAAATAAGAACTGTAGATTAATATTTATGGAGAGAGAATAAATATCAACTCAAAGTGATAAAACAGATCAATCTATTTCAATATATGGTCCAAAACATTCACTAAATGATATTTAAAGCAAATCTCACGTACTGGGTATTTTTTGCTCATAAGAAAATATTTGGCTGATACCAACAACTTAAAGAGGCTTTTGAATGTTTACAAAATGAAGGTACCTGTGGATCTGTAGATCATCAACCCTCATTGGATAGCTCGAATCTGCTGTTATATTGACTACAGCTCTTTCTCTCTCTCTCGATTGTGATTGTTATATTAAGCTAAAGGGTTTAAGGAGTGGGGCTTGTAAATTTTTTACTGAGCTAAATTAAATAAAATGAAAATTACAGATTGATGATAAACAAAGGGCTTGAATGAAGTGCACTGCTAAAGCAGATAAGATAAGGATCCTGAATTTTTGTTTGTAATTATTTCTATTTTATTTCTCCATTGCCTATGTTTTAAATCAATTTTTTTTAACTTCATGTCTTCAAATATCCACGAAAGAATGAATGTGATAACCGAGTCCACGAATTGTTGCATTCTCAATCAGAATATTAAACATTAAGTTATCAGCACCACATGTTGAATAATAAGAACCGAAAGAGCAATTCAATTAAATTTTCTGATATGAAATGATTTTATTACTAAAAAAGGAAGAATAATTAAATGCTCTTTAAACTATTCATATTAAAAAATTACTACTTAATCTTTACTTTCATAGAATCTGTGTATAAATATAACATACCATTTAAACAATTCAAAGAGATGGGGGAAAAAGGAATGTAAATAAACCTCCAGATACTTTAAATTTGAGTTAAGAAATTCGGAACTGTAAGAAACTATTGTATCAAAAACACAGATTGCAAATTATTTTAAATTTCACATAAAATTATTCAATTTATTTTCAAATGCTTTTTTTTAAATGATTTTCTACTGCAAATATTTTCTACCTCGAATATCTCATGAGAATATACCATTTCACATTAATATACTTTGGAAGTGTGTTGTAAGCAATTATCATTTAATGTTTATTTTTATTAAAAAAATTCACAGTAAGAGAATACAAAAATTATTTTCATTAAAGATACATATGAAACTACTGAAACTTGTATTTATATGCTATAAAGCACATCAAAAGGAATTATTTTTTTGATGACTTTAAATGTGATAAATCTTACATATCAAATGCCATAAATGTATCAAAATCTTAAAAAGCGTATTAAATATTTCTTTAAAAAATAAAATATATGCATAAGAAACGTAAGCAGATAACCAAAAATAAAATATATGCTAAGAATTTTCTTTCTTTCTTTTTATTTTTTCCAAAAAGAGCGTGCACTAAATTTTGTTGTTGTTGTTGCTTATATGACACTTGGACAAGCCAAGCTCGCTATGCCTTACTAAATTTTAATGTAGCTATAGAACAATTGAGATTCTAAAGTAAAAACACATTCACATTTTAATACAATGATACGTAAAATAGAATAGGTATCAGTTAATGTTATGAAAGTGTATGAATTGAGAATCCAACCAATTTATTCATTTTCAAATAAATTTAGTGTTTTTTTTTTAAAGTACAAGAATTATTCCAAATTTTTAACAAATGTAAATGAAAATAAAATACTTTGATTTGGTATTCCAAATTGTTCTGATTCGACTGCTTCTAAAAATTGGTTGCAGTTCTCAAGATTCTGATTTTTCTGAAATTAGAACAATGTAAGTTCAATTTATGATTGACCACGTCTTTCGATAGGATAAATTCTTATTTTCTTTTTTAAAAAAAGGCTATTTTTAGCTTTTTTTCAGTAGTTATGTCTTGCAATAACATATGACCTTGTGTTTTAGTAAGTATCAAACACAAAATCGAATGTTTAAAAAAGAAATACAGCAAGAATATATGGGGAGAGGAAGTTCAATAACTGTGTATTATATCAGTAAAAATAAAATTCGCACACTATGTTAATTAAAATAAATATTTTCCCGCTATTTCGCTTCTAGTGTTCAAAAAAAAAAGATGGAACACAGTATTTGCTTTAAAAATAATAAATATTTGGAATGAAGAACTAATTGAATTACGAATAAAAGACACAAATATCTGAAACAGTTAGCAGATGTTCTGGCCGATTTAATTAAAAATAAAATCGAACACCAATGAGTTGGATGGCAGACTGCGGGAGTTCGACGTCACAGTTGGAATGGTTCATTTGGTTTATCTCCGCCTGTTCTCGGCTGTTTTCCTCGTTGTTGCAGCTATCTCTCGTTGCGGTCATTTCTCTTGTTCGCCCACAGCCGCTTTCTTCAGATGCAAAACTGGGCGACAGAGAACCGGTTCCAACTGGCTGCAGCGCGAACAAATCTGCCTAAAAGCAAAAAACATGCTTTTAATGTCCCCTTCTTCTTTATAACAATATGTATTAGCGCTCTTTTTTATTTCAAAATAACTTACTGATTGCATAATATCCATTGATGTATTTAGAGTGGAGTACATACAGTATTAATAATTTATAATAATGTGTGTATGTGTTTTAGAAGAAGTGGGGCATTATTAAATTCTATTCGTGGAAGCCATTTTTGAATAGATTAAGGAAATTTTAATATTTTCTATTTTACAATCAGATTTTATTTTATTTTATTTTCCAATAAAAAAATGTTTTATTTTAAACTAATGATAAAGCCGAATTTTTCAACGAGTTTGTAAAATTTTCAGGAATGTACGATTTTTGTGTGAATAAAACACAATTTGTTAATCTCTCTTTCCACTTTATCGCATAATGGATTTAAATTCAATTTTTGAAAAATCAACATTTATTGTTAAATGGGCTGTGTCAAAATTATTTCAATGTCGAAATTACGAATTATTGCAGCTTCAAATAAACGATCTTTATAATAATAGCTAATGATAAACCCGTGATTTTATTCTGTAAGTTATAGAAAATTATTGCAATAATATCAGTTTATCTTATAAAGTATGCTCTTATTTTTTTATATTATTAAAATTCGTTTTAATATAGGCTTATTAAATTTGAGACCGCCATTTTGAATTGTTTTAGCTTCCAATAAATGATATTGCAATACTGATTTGATGATAAAATCAAACTTGTTTGAAAAATGACTGTAAAATACCAGTTTCGCTTAAAAATCACATTTTTTTAATTTCTTTTTCCTACTAGAAAATTCTTAATGTTCCTTAAAATATACAAAAAAAGGAAAAATTTTAATTTAATTGTTATCGACCAATTAGTGTTTTAATTTATGATTATTACAAAAATGTGAGATTTATGATTATTACAAAATTGGTACACACATATTGCTTATCTGACGTGAAATATTTTATAAAATAAAAAAAGTTCTTCATTGTTTAGTAACAACTTTAAAGTTTCGATTTATATTTACATGTTAATATCAATCAAAAATTTAATATTCTCAAAAATCTGTGCAAGAAAAAAATTACTTTTTTCTTTCTAGTATTTGTTGGTATACATCAATATTTTTAGCCTACTACACAGCCTTCTACATTTTCCATCAGCACACACAATTCTCAATATATTTGATAATATTGTGTGCCTGGTCTTCGGTATTATCATTTGCGAAAAGCTCAAAGACAAACCTAAATATTTTCACTGAATGTGGCCATCGTACGAGATGATGTTATCAATAGTTTATATTAAAGTACATGGTGAAAATGTTCCTTTGTGTTGTAATAAACAGAGCCTGACTAAAGCAGGAGCCATAAGGAGCAGTTGCCTCGGGTCCCACATCAGAGGGCCCTCCAAATCGAATAGAAAGTTTATTTTATGCAATCAATCGTATAAATCGTTTGCCAAATGAAATAAGTTTTCTTTTTTTTGTGAAACAGAGAGGGGCCTTCTAAGAAGTTTTTGTTCCGGGCCCCAATAACGTAAAGTCGGACCTGATAATAAAGGTTACACTGTTATACTGTAACCGTTACAGCATTCACATTCATTACATACAAGATTCATATTTGGTGGATCTGTTAAGTATAAAAACTCTACAGAGTATTATTGTACAGAAAATAATGTAAAATTCATATCAAAAAAATTTTTAAGCGTGAATATATTTTTAATTGTTTTTAGGTTGCTCTCTATCATCAATTCCTGTAACATTTAAGATTTAAACAAACAATATAATATTTATAATTTAAGTATTTTAAGATGAACTATCTTAGACTCTCTAATCATAAAAGTTTGGAATTTTTTTAAAGCAAAATAAACAAAATCATCAATTTAAATTCTTTGGCAGAAATAGGCTTTTATTTACTCTCATACTTGTAATAACCTTATTGTTGCGAAACCGAAATTATCAAATATTATTGATTTTGCACTCAAACTGTGTAAAGTTGTTTTGCATGCATAAATCTACCCATCGGTGCGAATTATACAATAGTTTGACACATTATTCAATTTTTTAAGGTATTACAGCTGCAAATGGATGTCATTTTTCATCCATTAACAAAACGATTTAGTAAACACATTCAAAGAAAAACTGTCATTTCTCATACTAATATTTTTGTTATCCTTATAATTTCCTTGAATTGTTTTTGCTATTAAGTTATATTTTTCATCGCAATTATATATTTCTGTTTTTCGGGAAATAATTACATTTATCACTTTAACAAATGGAATAAAATGACGTTTTTCTGAAGATCTCTCTTTTACACAATTTCTACACTAATGCAACGCATCTAATTCAGTCTTAATTTCAAAATATTAAACATTTTTCATTTATGATTTTCGGATATAATTCATTCACATAAATATTTTAAATTTCAATTTTTTGTATAAGTATTTTTTTATAAACAATCTTAGAGTGACTTAGAAAAAGTAATTTGTTGCAACACTTTAAACTAAGGTTGCTCATAATTTATAAGAGTGTTTTAAACAAAGAGCATTCTATTTTTATCCTAGAAATTAATACTGAAAAGCCTTTGAATTGTTCTAAGAACTTATTTTTTAATGCAATAATGTCTAAAAGATAATGTGCTGAAAGTGAAAATAAATTACCTTGTTAAACTTGATGTAAATAATTGCTTGACTCATATGTATATCGCAATGCACAGATTGAGGGATGTTAGAAAATGATTTCTAACACATTTTCGCTTCATTCTAACTATTACACAGTACCAGTAATCTGATAAAGGCACTATAAGCTTAGACTGGTTCATTAGAAACAATAACTAAAATTCCTTAATTTTTATACATGCATTAATCATAGCCAATTAAAAATTGTCTAAATTTTCTCAGCATCTTTCTGAGTAAAATCTTTGATATAAAATATTATCTATAATAATTATATAGGTATATTTACTCCTTTTAATCAGAAATCCGAAGGATGAGTTTTCTGTTGATTGATTTATGATAATTTGATTGAATTGAGAGCAAATCAATTTGATTCTACGGATGAGGCAGCAGTAGCCTGAAGAAAAATATGCATCTTTCTCTTATCCGTATTGCAGGTGGTTCGAAACACAAACCAGCTAAGACATATTGCGGTGAAAGGATCTGGCCATGTTAAAAGCTTCGTAAGTCCCAATGACACTGCACTGCTAAAGCCTTGAAAAGAAGACGCCAGCTCAGGTGTTGATTTTGTCGCTTGCTGTAATATTCATTCACTTCCAAAAGTTAAACACGGAGAGGAAAATGCTGATTTCCGGTAGCCAATCAGAATTGAAGAGAATGCAAATTGTTGCAGAGGTTGATGGAAGTATGCAAATAAGTTAAGTAACAGCCAATCGCGCTTTCATGTCAAGAAATATGCAAAAAGGGCAGTCTTATAAGATACCAACTTTATGTAGGGTTACAGAAGTTGATTGTAAGTGTTGATAGAAGGTGTTTAAAACTTTCGTGCAATTTGTTTTTAAGACATATGTGTTTCTATGACTTCCACAAGACGAATGGAAGATTCTGAGCGCTGGGGCGTGCTGTGGGGCGCATTGAAGCAGGGCAGTCGATCTCAGATGCTACTCTTTTCTTCGGCGTTTATCATTCTATAATTTCACGTTTATGGAAACAATTCTAAACTGCACAGACAGTTATCCGAACGCCCGTACCCGGTCGCCTAAGGGTTACAAAACCCGCAAAATATCGATATATTGCTATTTTAGCCTAGCGGAATCGCAGCACGACCTCCACACGTGTGAAATCTATATTTACAGCGTCCATTGGTAAGGTGATATCTGCAACTACTGTACGCCGAAGATTACATATGAGTGGACTGTACGACCGGGTACCTCGAGTTTGTGTTTGTCTATCCGTCCAATCAAGAGGGGCACGATTAAAGTGGTGCCGGGAGCATGTCAATTGGACTGTGTCTGACTGGGGCAATGTCATGTTTACTGATGAGTCAAGATTTGCTCTGGAGCCAGATGACAAGCGTATAAGGATATGGCGTGAACAAGGAACACGCAATCAGCCCCAAAACATCACCGAACATCACGCATTCCAAGGCGGAAGCATTATGGAGTGGGAAGGGATTTCATTAGGATCCCGTACCGACATACACATCTTTAAACGGTGTTCTGTGACTGCCGTCAGGTATCGAGATGAAGTCCTAGACCCATTGTGAGATTGTATGCTGCAGCAGTTGGGCCTACTTTTGTTTTTATGGACGATAACGCACGTCCCCATAGAGCTGACATCCCATAGAGCTACCTGGAGAGTGAAGGGATTTCGCGTATGGCGTGGTCAGCATATTTGCCCGACCTTAATCCCATTGAAAACATTTGGGCTGCTCTCAGCCGTTCTGTATCCTCACGTTTCCCATCTCCAGCCACTTTTATTGAGCTGGAAACTGCTTTACAAGAAGAATGACTATTGCTTAATTCTGAGGTGGTTGACTACCTAATTGAGAGCATGGTCACAAGGTATAAACTTTGTATACAGATGAGGGGGATTATATACCATATTAATGTCCTTTTTTTCATTTCATGCTGTTTATTTTCACTTTATACATAATTCTGTTTAAATCTCCAGTATGTCATTATATGATCACTTACAAAAATTCAACATTGCTTTCATTTCTGTATATAATTATTGATTTTATGCATAAATATCTATGCTACTTTCCTGCCGAATTTTGTGTCAATCAAAACAGTATTTGTTGATATTTTTTCATTTTACATCTTCTTGCTTAACTTTTGGAAGTGAGTGTAAAAATAAGTGATGACTAGCTGTGTTAAGCGGCTTGATCAGATGGAAATTCATTGGACTATTATTATTTAATTAGGATGCTCTTAAGTAAGGTCGTTTTTAGACACTAAGCATTTCGAAATAGAAAGTTCGATTTTAGTTATTAATGAGCTACAGATGTTAAAAAAAAAATTCCGACTAACAACTAAAAGTTCTTGCACGTCATTTGAACATATTTCGTAGGATGCACTCCTTAAAGAATTTTCGTATATAATGAACCATGGTCACATGACAGAAGACGGAAATACGGAAAATTCTCAGTCACCCATCTCAATAAAGGTACGTGTGGCAACTCAGCCACAGTAAATCCCTAAAGGGGAATGAGAAGAGCATCTTCCCTATCCGATGGGGAATCTAGCCCAGTTGCTATTTGGATGCGGTCGAATGAGGACCGTATTGGCACCAGTGTATCACGGTGTGGAACTCATTTTTATGGAATATAATCATGAAAATTGTTATTTGTTAATTGTTATTGTCAAAAATAAAATATTAAAGGCAACAGGACTTATTAATGAAAGGAAACAAACACGCAACAATTCGTAACGCAACATCTTGGTGACCCGGACGTGATGGTTTGAATTATTTTGAAGGAGCGTTCACGGCAATAGAGAGCTGAGATTTGAGGTAGGCCCGTTTTTCCCTTATTAGAATTTAATATTTTAAGATAATGGATTTAGAACGGTTAAAGAAAAACGTAAAATTTTAAGAGCTTCACTTACGAAGCATTTAAATAAAATCGAAACTACATTGGTTAAGGAAATTTCAAATGAATATTCTAATGAAACAAAACTTGAGGAGCTTTGCAGTTTAAAATCTCAACTCGTAGAAAAATTGAATGATTTAACTAGGGCCGATGAGGAAATACAATTAAAAATTGAAATAAAAGATTTTTCGAATGAAATTATTACGAGCGAAGAATATAAGGATAAAGGTATAGCAGCGAAATCGAAAATCGAAAGGCAGTTAGAAACTATACGCTATAAACCGCCAAGCGAAATAAATGCAAGCAGAACAAGCGATCAAATTACAGGTGATAATAATGATTCGATGCAATTCGCGCAAATGTATGATTATCCCTTTAGAACTGAAACAAAAAATGTAAAACTTCCAAAATTGAACATACAAACATTTTATGGAGATTGTAGTCAATTTTTAGATTTTTGGAATTCCTATGAAGTCGCGATACACAATAATCCTTCTCTCACAAAAACTGAAAAATTTACTTATTTAAAATCTTATTTAGGAGGAGTTTCGCTAAGTGCAGTTAAAGGATTTTCCCTCACAGACCAAAATTACGATGTATCAATACAGTTAATAAAGGATAGATTCAGTCGAACAGATATAATTATGTCAGCACATATGCACAAACTTTTAGTAATAGAACCAGTCAAGTCTTGCTCTAATATTATTGGCTTAAGAAAAATGTATGACGCCATTGAAGTACAAATAAGGTCCTTGCAATCCTTGGGAATAGCCGCTGACACATTCAGTAATTTATTGTGTCCTGTAATTCTGCAAAAATTGCCCGAAGAGTTAAATTTAAATTATAATCGTCAGCGTAAAACAGATGAATTGTTTGATATCGTAAAATTAGTAGAATTTATAAGAAAAGAAGTTGAATGTAGAGAAGCGTCATTAATATTAGCTAATCCGAGAAATTCTAACGCAAAGGAATATCCCTTTCGAAACAAAGCAACAGATCAGAGTTACCCGACCGCCACAGCCTCATTTCTTGAACTCAAAGAGAAGCGACGCGAGCAATAAATTTAGCAGCGGGGCGGTCTTGAGCACTCAAGTGGGTAATAAATATCCCTGCGGACCGCGGAAATACGAACCGAGCGCTACGTGTAAACACAACTTTTATAGAATAGAAAATAACAAAAAATGTATTTTTTGTACACAAAATCACATGAACCATGATTGCTCACTAAGTGTTAATGATAAAAGGAAAGCCTTAATGTCAAGGGGTCTTTGTTTTATTTGTTTTCAAAATCATATAAGAAAATTTTGCGACCGTAATTATCTAAAATGTAAAATGTGCGGTTCTCAAGGTCACAACTCCCTGCTATGCGGAGAGAGGGGTGAATGTTTTGCTGAGGATATTTCGGTTTCAGTCCGGGAAGGCGATTCGAAACAAGAAGCGGTCTCGTCAATGGTTTCATTTTCCGCCAGGGAACTTAATGTAAACAGAACTTCGCATAACTCTGTTTTGCTACAAACTTTTTCGGCTTTAGTTAAATCGAAAGAAAGCAGCTTACAGTTACGCTGCATGGTAGACGGTGGTGCAAATAAATCATTTATTTTAAAAGAAGTAGCCGACGCGTTAAATTTGAAGGTTATTAAGAAGGAACCTTTAATAATTCATACATTTGGATCTAAAACTGCTGAAAAGCGAATGTATAATTTGGTCGAATTAACTTTACATAGTATTAAATATCCTAACCAATGTGTAAAAATACAAACAATAGTGATTGATTCGATTACTTTGGCAAAAATAAGAATTCCGTCAAAATTCGTGAGGAACCTTGCCTTTGAAAAGGGTATTGAATTAGCTGATGTCAGTATTACTGAAAAAATTCACATTTTAATCGGTTCAGATTATATCTCAGAAATATTAGGCGATAATATTGTAAGACTCACTAAAAGATTGATTGCTCAAGAGAGTATATTTGGACACTTAATTCAAGGTAGGGATGGAGATTCTAATAGCCAAGGGGTATCTGTGAATCATTTAATTGTAGAGAATGAAGGGTTAGATTGTGATAGGATAAAAAATTTATGGCTATTGGAAACCATTGGAATTAATGGGGATAAGGAAATGTCTCTCTCAGACAAGGATATTTTGGAAACCTTTAAGAAAAATACCACATACGCAGATAAAAGATATGAAACAAAATTGTTAGTAATAAGGAATTAAGCAATAATTATGAAATCGCAAAACGTCGCTTATCCAGTTTAACTTGTTCATTAATCAAAAACGAGGATTTATATGCTAGGTACGATACAATAATTAACGAACATTTAAGGGATGGCATTATTGAAATAGTTGACTCGAATTCACATCAAAATATGAAGACTGGTTATTTCCTCCCACATCACGCAGTCGTGCGCGAGAAAAAATATAGTTCTAAAGTTAGGATAGTATTTGACGCTTCATCTAAAGGAAAAGACGAGTTGTCGTTAAATGATTGCTTAGAAAGCGGCCCAAATTTAAATCCCGATTTATTAAAAATAATTTTGAGGTTCAGATTACACAAAGTAGCATTTTGCGCAGGTATTCAACGCGCATATTTAGAAGTGGGAATTGCTGAACAAGATAGCGAGTTTTTAAAATTCTTATGGTTAAAAGATAAGGGTCCTAACCTCAATCTCAGCCCTCAAAACATTGCAACATTTAAATATAAGAGAGTAACTTTTGGCATCAAATGCAGCGCCTTTTTACTTACTGCAACCATAAGGCTGCATTTGGAAAGGTATCAAGGAAAATATGATGAAGCATGTGAAATGCTTAAAGAACTTTACGTGGATGATTTAATAAATGGAACTTCTAATGTTGAAGACGCTCTGAAATTAGTTAAGGAGATGATTTTAATACTTAGTGAAGCTAGTATGAACCTTCGTCGATGGGCGACGAATTCCTCGATTCTTGATGAATACCTCAAGCGTGCTAATACATTGATTGTCGAGAAACATCAGCGGACCAAGGTGTACCATTAAAAGTTTTAGGTCTAATTTGGGACAATGAAAATGATGTTATTAGCTTCGATATTGATCAATTTGAAAAGTTTAAAAACCCAAAAATAGTAACGAAGCGAATTATTCTCGCGGCATGTGGTATGTTATTTGATCCTATAGGCTTAATGAACCCATTCACAATAAGAATGAAGTTGCAATTACAAAGGATTTGGGAACTAGGCCTGCAATGGGACGAATGTGTCCCCCAGAAATAGAAATAGCATTTTTGGACTGGTTAAATGAAATGGAAATTTTTAAGAAACTTTGAAATTCCAAGATTATATTTTCATGAAATCAATTGGGAATCTTTAGAGGTCCATATATTTTCAGACGCCAGCCCTAAATGTTATGGATCAGTATGTTATTTTCGAATGAAGCATTCAGATGGGTATGAAACGAGGTTTGTTTTGTCGAAATCACGTTTAGCTCCATTAAAGAAGCTTACACTCCCTCGGTTGGAACTATTAGGGACTTTAATTTCAGCACGCATGGGACATTATCTGCGAGACACTTTTCCCCTGTTATGCAACAGTAACATGTATTATTGGACAGACTCACAAATTTGCCTTCATTGGATCAAGGGAAACAGCGACGAGTGGAAGCAATTCGTCCGCAATCGTGTCATGGAAATTAAAGATAAAACAGATCCGAGCAGTTGGCATCACTGTCAGGGAAAGACCAATCCTGCTGATAAACTCACGAGAGGAATTAAGGCTCAAATTCTTGTGAATGATAGTATCTGGTTCCATGGACCTTCATGGCTTCTGAAAGGTGACTTCCCATGCTCTGAGACAGGCGCCAAACTGGATACTTTGCATTGTATAGAAGAAGAAAGAAGAAGTGTAGCAGTGTCTTTTCAAACGAATATTGAAACTTTACAGCCTTTACTGAATTTGGAGGACTTCAGTGAATTAAACAAGGTTTTTAGAATCACTGGTTACATATTAAGATTCATAAAAAACTGTAAGGTAACCCACGAACGAGAAACTGGCGTTATCAACACGAGTGAACTAATTAATGCTGAACGATATTGGATTCGGACAGTGCAGCAAAATGAATTCGAGAAAGAATACATTTGCCTTAAAAACAACCTTCCAATTCCCGCTAGTTCCAAACTTTTACACTAAACCCAGTTTTGAACTCCAATGATTTAATCGTTTTAAAAGGAAGACTCCAGAACTCCGAATTCAATCATCAATCCAAACATCCAATTATCATCCCCTATAAATCAAGATTCACAAATCTTTTAATAGATATGGAGCATAAAAACTTGTACCATTCAGGTGTCTCCGATACTCTTACCCAGTTGAGAGAACGATTTTGGATCATCCGTGGTAGACAAGCTGTGAAAAATTGTCTAAACAAGTGTTTTAAGTGTAGACGATTTCAAATCAAGCATGGAAATCAAATTGTAGCACCATTACCTGCCGACAGAACCAGTGAAACTGATCCTTTTGAAGTGGTGGGTATTGATTTTGCCGGCCCCTTATACTCAAAGGACCAAGACAAGGTTTATATAGCCTTATTTACATGCGCTGTAACTCGTGCCGTTCATCTTGAAGTTGTCTCCGGATTAAGTACAGAACATTTTCTTCTAGCATTTAGACGTTTCATCTCCAGAAGAGGTATTTGCCGCATTGTTAATTCTGACAATGCAATGACATTTAAAAGTGCTGAGACTGAACTTAAAAAACTCTATGCAAACATAACTGAATCTGATATTCAAAATTACTTTGGAAAGAAAGGAATTAAATGGCAATACATTGTTGAACGTGCTGCATGGTGGGGTGGTTATTGGGAGAGAATGGTTCGAATAACAAAAGTTGCATTAAGGAAAATTTTGGGAAGGGCATTAGTTTCTTTTGAAGAGTTACAAACTATCTTGGCAGAAATTGAAGCTATAATTAACTCTCGTCCTTTAACTTATATTTATAATGAACCTAATGAACCATTCCCTCTCACACCCGCAAACTTCTTAATTGGAAGAAGATTAACTACCTTACCAAATTGGTCAGATAATCAAAATTGCAAATTATTTACCGGTAAAAGGATTTAATTAAAAGATTTCTTTATAGAGAAAAATCTTAAATAATTTTTGGAAAAGATGGAAAGGTGAATATCTTCTTCTATTAAGGGGTGCGAATTTCCCCAAACCTGTCAATGTAAAATGTGTATTTAATGTAAATGATGTAGTTTTAGTAGGTGAAGATAAGGTTCCGAGACAGATGTGGAAGCTGGCCAAGATACTGGAAGTCCATAGGGGCAGGGACAACCAAGTAAGAGCGGTGACTTTAAAGACTCCATCAGGGGTCATAAAACGTCCCGTACAGCTTTTGTATAATTTAGAAGTCCAAGAGTAAGTTAAAACATTTTGTCTGAAAAGGGTGAAGAACCTTTATTATTGTTGGTGAATTGTAATGATTAATAGTTAGTGTTATACAATTATAGTTACTATTATGTGTATATTTTGTTTCGAATTCATATTTCTTAAGTATTCAATTTATTTTGTAATGTAAAATTTTAGTTTTTTTTTAATATTTACGTGTATTAATTTTACTATGTGATGTTTATTTTTTGGCTGATTCTTTGTCGGGGCGGGAGGATGTGGCAACTCAGCCACAGTAAATCCCTAAAGGGGAATGAGAAGCGCATCTTCCCTATCCGATGGGGAATCTAGCCCAGTTGCTATTTGGATGCGGTCGAATGAGGACCGTATTGGCACCAGTGTATCACGGTGTGGAACTCATTTTTATGGAATATAATCATGAAAATTGTTATTTGTTAATTGTTATTGTCAAAAATAAAATATTAAAGGCAACAGGACTTATTAATGAAAGGAAACAAACACGCAACAATTCGTAACGCAACAGTACGTGCTGAATGCAGATATATTGCATCTCTCTTGGTTCAGTAATGACTGGGATCGAACCCAGGATCTTCCATTGTGAGATCAGGAAATTCAGAATTGGGTTTCTTCTTTCTACATAAATATTTGGGGGGATACTTGAGGGTTTTCTTGTTTTCCTCCTGGTATCCATAACCCGAAATGCGTGTAAAAAGTCCCCCTGAAAGCAATATGTTGTGAATATGCTGTTGTATTCACTGACTGGGTATTTGCTGTAAACTAACTAAATTACCCTTTTCTTCATGGTTTTATTGTTTATTATCCCAATTGCATCCCTATTTCCCCCTTCAACGAGGTAGAGTGCCCTGGCACAGGACTTGTGGAAAATCGGTTCCAAGGAGAGCGAGGGGACAAGATTGAAAACAGACGAGGGGTAGGAGTTGAGAGAAGCAGTTACAAAAATTGCAAAGGTGAGAGCCTGAATCCGAGACTCCTAGAAAAGACTGTTCGTCATTCAAGTCTGATGCTCTACTGGATCCTAAGGACTGCAAAATAACAAAGTTGAAATAATCAAATATTATCTTCTTTCAGATTGTAGAAGATGATATATAACTCCTATACCAGAAGTCCAGATTATGAAAATTCCGCTGAAGGAATGAATTGACAGGTTGTCGAAGACTTCAAAATAGGTCGGTCTATCAATAGGACTTTCCTCCATAAGTCGATGTTTTTTTTATATAAATTATTTTTCCAGTCTGTAGATTTATTTTTATTTTAGTACCACCTATTTTATTACTTTAATTAGTTTGTGTAAGTTATAAATATCACGCGGTTGCTTTAACATGCTGTTAGTATTGCTTAAATATTGGAAATAACATAAGTAAAACAAATTTTACATGTATGAGAATGCATTTGTGTAATTTTATGATTAATTTAAAAGCAATTTTTTAATAACAAAATCAAAGTCAGTTTTTGCATCTATTTTCAGTTTTGAATCTAGGAAGAAAAATAATAAACACTCATCGCAATTTGTTTAAAAAAATAATTCACTATTTAAGCACAAAATATTATTTGTAAATGCAGTATGATAACAGTATTTAATAATACAAAAATGCAAATCCCTCACAACGATTGTCAGTTGTTAAACTGTCTGCTATTCAGCATCAAAAACTACTTTAGCTTTACCATTTAATTAAAAATGAAAGTATAATTCTAAAAATTCGCAATGTTTCCACTTATTTAGCATTACAAAGGGCGGAAGTAATGGCGCTTTGTCTAGTAGGACAACCATTGGGCATCTTAGAGCCCGGAAGTGGTTAGGTCTTTATAATTTAGAAACAGGGACCCAGCCATAGACCCCGCATTTAGTCTGCCACTCATAGAGATATCATTTCACGTAGAGGACAATGCGACCACGATTGTGATTGTATTGTCCTATTTTTAGTGATCTATCCACCATGAGCGAACACGGCGGAACTTTAATTGAGTTAGGAGATTCGGATTCACTACCTTTCAATAATGAGAACGGACACCCTAATCAACCAGGTCACTTCAGCTGGTAAATTTAAAGTAAATCATGCAAAATATAGTAATTCTGAAGACTGTAGAAAATTCTGCCAATATATAAGTAGCATTACAAATTAAAAGATACTCTAAAATTTCCAAAAAGAATATAGAAGAGAGAGAATAATGCTAGAGACAATATTTCTTAATGCAATATTGAAAAATGAAAAAAAAAGTCTAATTTTACTTAACAACCTTGTAAAAACTATTCTTTCGAAACAAATGCAAATGGATACCATGGCAACCGATGCCAGCTTTCAGTATAGAATCGATCTGATGTTTTTAACTAATGAGGCAGGTCGGCGGAACACAACTGCTGCCTCGTGCCAAATTAGTACACGCACGCGATTCGAACTTGGCACGCCTACAAGAAATAGGCTTAATGTCGATTATGAAGTTCATCTTTCTGGTAATAAATTAGCCCCAAAGATCTAATTTAAGCTTCGCAGAAGTGTCTCAAACCTGGAGATTGGATCGACATAGTTTAATGAATTCTCAACACCTATATATGCTGATTATTTTTGGCAACTTTTTTCTTCTTTATAAAATCATTCCAATAAATTATTAGAAAAAGTTAAAGATTAGAGTTATAACCAAAACACGAAGTCACTAAAATTAGGAACTACTGATAGAACAATGATTTTGTTAACACTTTAAATGTGTTATTAAGATACATTTTTTACTCATTCTGGGACATTCCACAGGCAATAAACTAAGAAGTCAAAACTGTTAAAAGTTTTCATAAATCATATGCAGCGTTTTACCCGTCGTAAGGACATTTTATCAATAGCGGGGTGTTCATGTGTCACAAGGGAGGAGATTCGGAAAATTATTTGGTATCCTAGACAGAAGAGCATGTAGAAAAGAAAAATGCTCAAATTCTTCTCCCGTTGCTCAACACTGGATATGATTGAATCCGAGAACTTTCTGCCACTCAGAGTCATTTCACGAAGCCATGGTAAACTCATTCTTATTCAGATCTAATCAATAAATTCACCATAAAAGATTGCTTTCCCGAAAATTCATTTTTAGCCTAAAAAACAATAAAGTGTTACAAACTTGCTACCTGCCAACATAGTATGATGTAAGTAAGGATTAGGAAATTTTTCCTCTTCAACTTATTTCGTCTAGAATTTTTTTGTCTAAGCTTTCGTTAACATTTAGAAAAGCAGGAAAATATTTGTTTCTATGCAGTGATCTATAAATTGCTCGAGGTAGCAGCCAAATTATTAGTGCTCTGACTACCTGTTCAAAAAACTGTGGTGGCCTGGTTGCTTAAAGCACCATTCTGACTGTCGGAATATTGTGATTTCGAATCTCTATTTATCTGAGGTCGTAGTTGTGCAGTGTCCTTCAAGTGAAATTATTCCTTTAGGGGTGGCATATGGAGCATATAACTTTTATCACGAAAATAATTCGCAAACTT
Organism: Latrodectus hesperus; assembly: GCA_037975125.1. Taxonomy (NCBI): domain Eukaryota; kingdom Metazoa; phylum Arthropoda; class Arachnida; order Araneae; family Theridiidae; genus Latrodectus; species Latrodectus hesperus. Next base: position 62,788,246 of record CM075860.1, read on the forward strand.
GGCCATTTCGGAAATGTTCACACCCTTTGCCCGAAAGCAAGTGATCATGCACTTTTGGGCGTCGAATAAATCACTCCGTTTCTGCATTACGCTAATGACTGCAATTTCTTCCGAGCCCTAACACATCTTTCGAATACCCTCAACTGCACTGTGCTGCCACATGACTTCTGTGTCCCTCCAAGTGAAATGATACCTCTGGGGTGGCAGGCCAAATATTGGGAGTCTTCTGCTTGGTTCCTGCTTCAAAATCATGAAGAATCCCGCCCGGCTACTGTCATCTCACTGGAAGTGCTCCACTCAGGGCTGGTGCGAACAACTACCTGTTCAATAGCCCATGGTTTCGATTCCCATCTCTGAGAGAGGATGCTTCTGGTGTTCGGAATTTATTTTAAACAACAATACTAGTTATACTAGGTCTCTAGATCAAAATGTAAGCATAAAGAAATAAGCAAAACAAATCATCTTTGAAGTAAACGTGTCAGACCAGAACTTAAATTTCGTGCTTGTACCACATTAGAATTTACTGAGGCCAAATAGTGAAATATGAAAGATACATTATGAGAGGCAAACAACTTAGTGACTGGATTTTCTGCCGGAATATTAGAGTCAAGAAAGGATTTGGGAGCTCACGTGCATCTTTACTGGCTAGTGATTACAGCCGCCTGATGGATGGATGAATAGATATCATTAAATGGACATTCAACACAGTCATACTAAGCCATTCTAATCACACTGAATATTCCGAAGACATCAGACCTTCCGAGTATTTAACGGTAATAGGCAATGCTGGTGTAGTGTGTCGGAGAAAGTACCCACTCAGACTTTACATTAGTAAAGCCTGAGCAGTTGTTTGTTTGTCTCTCAACGGTCATTTTTTGCACACGAGGGCTAATTAGACCGGGACCTACGGCTTAAAGTGGATTCCGAACCATTACAAACATCCATGCCCAAGGTGGGATTCGAACCCACGAGCTGTTGAACCGAAATCAAGAGTGCTAACCATTCGGCTGTCAGCTTGGCTCTGAGCGGTTGATTGTGGTTCAAAATGATGCTGATGGACATTAATCCATGTGTTAACTGGTATATTTAAGGAATCCTTCCTATTGTTTGGTATGCCTGTTTAGGTTGTTGTACCAGTATACTTCCCGGTACCAAGCACAGAGTTGGGCTTTACTGGTTAATAGAAATGGTCGGGTGGAAGCTTTGCAATTTAGAAGCAGGGACCAAGCAGAAAACTCTCCAATATTTGACCTACCACCCCCAGAGGTATCATTTAACTTCCAGGACATTGCGATCAAGACCTATTTAAGGTACTCACCTCTTAGTGGACACGACGGATATTCGGTTAAGCCGGAATTTGAATTCCCTACCTTCCGAGAGATAATGAGAACGACACCGCAACCAATCATGCCACCACAACCCTATCGTGGTAGGATACTGCTCTTTAGTGTAAAAGGTCCTGTATTTTGTCCCAGACATTGTTGAGTAACGAGAGATGAATGTAACTCTTCGGCCTTCTGAATGCACATTTATACGAGAGGATGCTCGGAAGTTTTCCGACTTGCTACACGGGAATATGATCCACCACCTACAGAAAGTCCTTCAGGTAGGCAGTTATGCGGTTAATATTAAAATGCATTAGAATAGCCTTAGACTGTTAAACAGCGCACAGCACATTGCGTAACAGAAAATTATATTTCCGAAAGTGGAAAGTTAAGTATAGAATCCTTCTGCTTAGTCTTTGCTTCCAAACTGCAAAGATCTAGAGTGACAGAAGCTCTTACACATCGGCTATGAATACTAAGGTCTCATGTAACTTCTCATGTTCAAAGACAGACCAGAGTTAATAAGTCACGAGAACAAAATTTTCTAATAGTATTCAGATGTTCATCTTGCAGAAAGGAAGAATAAGTTCTTGTAATGTTTGATAATCAAACAAGTCCATAGGTACTGCATTTATTATAAAAACATTCTAAGATTCCGAAAACAGCAAAAATATTCTGTATCTGTAGTTCTTTATAGATACAGAATGATTTTATATGACAAATTCCAAGAGATTGCGATACACGAGATCGCATTTTACCAATTTGTGTTCTAAATTTTTTAAAGAAATCTGACAGCTAAAACGTCAGGAATGCTGATAAGTATATAATGAATGAACAGAGCAACTAAATTTCAAAACTTTTAAATAAATATACTTTGCTCATGCTGAAAAGTACGTGAAATGGAATGTTCTTAACCTTTTGAGTCAGGTGTCACTGTTTCAAAAAACTGCTCCTAGGACGGCGTGAGAAGATGACATTCCTACAGGGCTGGGGAAAGAGCCACAAATTCCCTAGCTCTGACATTCCTACCCCCTTGACCGAAAGGAGGGGTCATTTTCACCCCAATGAAGTGCTGAAATTTTCACAGTGACGAATCTTTATCTTTTGAAGGAGATACGCCGCGCTAGGTCTGCCGTAATTCTCATGAAAATGTAAATGTGTTTACCATAAATACTATACTTATCGACCAACTAACGATTTTTTTCTATTCGTTGTTTTACATACCACATCAAGAAATGTTATAAGAATTTTAAGATTATATTCATGCATTTGTGAAACAAATTTAGTCTGTTTCAAAAACTATAAGACGTATATTAATTTATTACAGAGAATTTTCTGAAATAATTATTTAAAATAATTACAGACTTCTTTAAAGTAATGAATTTGCAATTAGTTATAATAAAACTTGATAAGCAATAAACTAACTGAATATTTCAAAAACATTCCTAAAAGCAGCCTGCCTGCTATTAAAATATGTAAATAAAAATATTTTGAACAAATATTTCCTTTTATGAGTAAGTACAAGCAAATTGCCGAAGTTGCATTTGTAAAAAATTAAAAGTAATCTGTGTGTTAAACACAGTAATGATTTCAGTTTTCTTTTGATTTAAGTATTTTTATTTATAACGAATTTCTATATTGAATGGATTAAAATATATGCTTTTTTATCTTTCATCTTTAAGGAAAAAGCTTAAAAATGGAATTTTCCTTTCTGCGTGTTTCTTTAACTAAGTATGAAACGTTTTGCACAATGAATGTAGCAGATGAATCTTGAGTTCCTCCTTTATATGTAGCATTCAGGTTGATTGTTTAATAAAAACTACATTTGTCATGCAATAAATAGTAATATTCGGTTCATTTCTCAATGACTGTGAGAACTTGAAAATGTTGATTCATATAGTACATTCCAAAATATACTCGTATTAGTCTCAGAAAATATTTTTATAAAATTCTTATCAGAATATTAGCAAGAAAACATATATTTGGGAATAAATTCTTATCTTCAGTGTTTTAAGCTTTTATAAAACTATGCTTATTAAATTATTTTTAAAAACCAAAACCGTGATTAGTTTAATTTTACACAGAAACTAAAACTACGTAGAAGAAAGACTGACACAACTAAATTGCAACTTTTTTAAATATCTACCGCCATCTCAATTCATGATTGGAATTATTTTCATTTTTATATTTGTTTTATTTCTACCTGCATGTTTTTGTTGTGAGATTAAAAAATACAATGTGGTCCTGGAATTTATAAAGTTTAATTCCCAACAGTTTTCTTTTTTTAGAAATATATTGTTTGAATATCACTCTTCCTTTGAATTTTATAATGACTTCATCAACTGCAAGTTCTTCAGACGGATGATAGTGCTCCTTAAAAGATTTATTTAATAAAATCAAAAATCGTTCGTAATTTACATAATCTGTCGTATTCTTCATCAAGTTTTGGTTTATTCTTATTGTCTGTAAAATGTAAAAATCGCAATAAATTAAATATCTATCACGGGACATAATTTTTCTAAAAAAAGGAGTTTCAATCAATTCAATTGTCGACCAATAATCTTTGATGTTATCTTTATCTATATGACCCATTAAAAGAATAAATTCTTTTACTCTGGAATTCTTTGAATAAATTCTTTTACCAAGAATTTCTTTTACTCTGGTGCATCAATGTTACTCCATTTAGTCCAATGTTTTCTTTTATTACTTCCTGGATGTAATTCTAATATTTGGGAAGCATATATATTTGTTTCATCTGCAATAAAGTTTAAAATTTCTTCTGAAAAAAAATTAATAAAAAAATTCGTGTTCCTTAACTAAATCCTTTATTGTCTCAGAAATACCATAACCCCCCGTAAATTTAAAAATGATAGGCTTATCATCTGCTTTAGCCTTACGCCAATCAAAATCAAATGACACAGAGGAATTTGCATCATTATTGCCTTCAAAAAAACTAATATCCTTGCATTCAGATTCATCACACCAATCAGAATCACTGTCTGCAAAATTTTCTTTTTTATTCTAATTCTTCCAATAAATTTTTAATTTCTTCATCAGTCAACCCTTCAACGTGCAGTCATCAAAAATATTTTTTCTAGCGACGAAAAAAGTAACTGATTACAATGAAAAAATTTGCTAAAAGTGAGGATGAATATGCTTCCCTTTTAAAAAGAGGAGCCAATGAAAATTGTTTTTCTCCAAAATTCTCCGCTCAGACAAATCCCCAATTTTTACGACTTTTTTCACACACAAAAGAGCAGCAATTAAATCACCCTCAACTGCGGGAAGAAATTTGAGCGGGAAAAAGTCAAGCGCTTGAAAGGGGGAAAATATCCATGGTACAACTGTTGTACCACAGCCGTCTTCTGAGACACTCACTTTCGTGGTACAACAGTTGTACCGCCAGGACGAAAAGGTTAAAGTAATGCCATAGTTCGATTCGAATAAAGTTTTATTCAGCATATGACAACTGCAGGGGGTTATACCTGCTCTATAAAGCAAGTTAACAAAGGGACAACGAACGATAGCCATGTCTGACAAGTTAAGTTTTTTATTACAAGGCATTTTGGAGTAGTTGGGGAGCTTGGCGAAAAGAAAAAATAGCTAAAATTCAAAGCACTGGCGCCAAAAGAACGTATACAGAAATTTTTGTGTTTACTATAGTAAATGTAATAATATTAATAGCATAACAATTGTTATTTAAATTAAGAAAGGAAAAAATATATTATTATATATTAGTAGAATTTTTTTACTTGGTATACGTGTAAAACGAGTTTGCAAATGACTTATGTCCAACAAAATATATTAGTTTCAGATGTGATCGACGTTTTCAAGGGAAGTAAATGATAATTATTAAGATAGAATAGTAGTGATTTTTTTAAATTCTGTTCAGGTATGATATTAGCATTTTGAGAGTAATCTGAATACTCCAGAATTAATCATAGGAATTCTGTTCAGAATATAACGTCTTAACTTAATATGAATATAATGTCTTAACTGAAATGTTTTGATGAGCTAAAATTCATATTGAAAATATAAACTTATTTGTCAGGATTTAGTAAGAATTTTATTTTCTTAATAACAGTTCCAGCCAAAAAAATAAAAAAATTTTTTCATGATATAATTTAAAAAAAGAGAATAAGATACCCACTCATTAGTTAGATAGTGAGGAAAAAATAGAATATTAGGAATAAATTAATTAATGGCGAAACGCGGTGCTAATTTGGATAAATTGACAAAAAAATTAGAGAAATACCATTGGTAAGTAATAGACTACAGTGCTTAAAAAATTCTTAATACACACTTATGATTCTAAAAATTAAAGTTAAGATAGGAAATTGGATATGCTAGTGTAATTAGCAGATCTAAACTTCGTTAACCTCAACTTTTGAAAAACTAATTGAAAAATAAATTCACAAGAATAATATGAATATCATCAATAATTTAATTATGCAACTTAAAAATACTGTCAACTAAATGCCATTGTATATCAGAGACTAAAAAAAATTCTAAAAAAGAGATAAATTAATATTGTTATTTTGTATATTACATATATATTTGTAGTTACAAAAATTACAGGATGGTATTCATTGAATTTAATTACTATGCATCACAGATCTTCTATTCATAAATAACTTCATTGAAACAAAAAGTGACTCTGTAATTATTTAAAATTTAGAAATGTAATAATGTGATAGTTTAAAAAGTTGTTTGATTTATTACCAACAATTTAAATTGTCAGTAATAAATCAAACACATTGAATTTATTTAAAAAAATTCAATGGTAATACTTTCGTCCACTTAAGTATGATGTGTTCTTAAGCGATCTAAAGAAGTACCATTGCATTTTCTTTTTACTCAAGACATAACTTAGATAATTGCTCCTCAGACATTTTAGGCTGGATGTCTCGAAGATATCATTAGTGATTCCCCCCAATTTGTCCCCATTGCATTTGATGTCGTTATGATACAGATATTTGACATGAGGCACATAGTCTGCATGAAAAATTTTTTTATAAATTCGAATTTTCAGTTTCATCATAAATAAAAGTTATCCATTTAGCTAATATTAATCAGAAAGAATTAAAATTTAATTTTTATTACTGCTATTAATTTTCCAAAATCTTTTCATCAAATCTATAAATGTGTGAAAAATTAAATAAAGTTTTAAATCTATTTTTTAAAAATTTGTCGTATTTAGGAATGACTGTAAATTATACTAGCATTATGTACAAAACCTTCCGAAAATAATTCCCTGAACACATGACCGATTTCGTCAAATCAAATATTTTATATATTTTTGTCGAAATAATTGTAATCTTTGGAATTCTATAAACATCTGTTATCTAAATAAATTGAATTATATTGTTGGATATTCGAAAGAGAAGAAGTTTTATTCTAAAGCATAATCAAATGAGAAGTGAAGAAGTAAATCTAAAAACATTAAGAGCATTAACTAAAATGATATCTAAAAGCATTACCTACACCATTGTAAATAATTATTTGCAGCAAAAAATTCATTGAGCAAGTGTAGCTGATGAAGTTCAAACGTGATGACATCTTTTACGATGGAGTACTCTGTGGGTGTCGATCATCACCCCGAAAAGAAAGGAACAAAGAAACATATATACACACAGAGAAAGGTACATCAATGCCCGAAACAGGATTCAAACCTGGAACTGACTGCTTCAAAGTTAGGGACACTAACCACTCCACCATCGGTTGGCATATACATCGTATATATATATATATATATATATATATATATATATATATATATATATATATATATATATATATATATATATATATATATATATTGTTTTATTAGAGGCTGAGAATTCTATTGCTAATCGCCTCATATTCAATATCTGTAATTAAAAATATAAACAATGGTAATCTCAAAAAGTTGTATCTATACCAAAAAAGTAGTGAATATAATCTTTAGGCAATCAAATTCTTTAATTAAAACATTTTTGAAACCGAAATTCGCAGCTTAAAATTCATGGAGCCTATTTTGTTTTCGTTCAGCTCAGCTGGATTTTTACTCTACTGATTTCACTACGTTTCAAAAACACCAGCAATTGTCTCCAAATGTACCATAGATGTTGTTGTTTCTAATGAATGAAACCGTTGACATTAATGAAGTCCTTTACAAGAAGTGAGCAATTGTAGATATTCTCTCAGTTCAATCCAAGGCAGCCTAAGATGTGCTGAGGTGATGCCCATTCTCGACCTCATTTAAGGCAAAGAAGAAACATCCTACTACTTCTATACTATAGATGTACCTATATATAGATACTATATATATAGGTACTATACTATAGATACCAAGAATATACTATAGATGTAAGTAATTTCTAGTGCATTGTAAATATTGAAACCTATGAAGTGAAGTAAATAAAAACATTATAAAAGTTAAAATACAATATTTTCTATCTTATAAAAATTAATATTATTATTTTGAATTGAAACAAACAATTTTGAGAAAGTTATCTTATGGATAGAGTTTTCAATGTAAACAAAAACTAACCTCAGTTAACCGGAAGCCATCTCAAATACTTCCGGTTTTCTCTCTTCCCACTGAAAATCAACGCATTCGCAAAAATATTTATTTAAATATTTTCAGGTATTTATTTCTGTTTCCGAAAATGTTTTTATTTTATCCATTAAAATCATAATTTTTAATAAGAGAGCAATTAGTGGTGATCCCGTAAAATTTTTAAAAAAATTTTAATTTTTACTTAAATAATCCTGATGGATTACCATATTTCTCGGGGAATCGCTTTTATTGGCAATATTAGAATCAATTGTTGATTAATGATATATTGTAACCCACATTCTAACTCTTGCTATTATTTATCTCAATTGTTAATCATTTTCTTCTTTAACTATTTTTTAATTTTATGCATTTATTCCAAAATTTCAGGAAATATATTTTGCACGCGATTGAACTATAAATAATTTCAAATATTAAGAAAGGTATTATTTATGCTTTCATTTATAGTACTATAAATTTTATTAAAATTTTCTTGATCATACAAGAATATATGAATTGGTATCAACAATGAGTAGAACAAAATCGTTATGATGTGTTTATTTACTTGTTGTTTATTAATATTTTAAACAAATCTTGGTTTTTATTGCAATTAAAATTTAAGTCTTATTTTTAAGAGTTGATTTAATATATATTTAATTAAATTAAGGCTTGTAGATCGGGTTCCATTGGAAATTTGAACATTTTCATTTGCGAACGTAAATTTGTACCAGCTCGCATATTGCAACCAAATGCTACGCAACAACTACTACCTTTATTTGCTTTCTCCTTTTCAAAAATTTTTATAGGATAATTACTTTAAATGAATATTTCTCAAAAGCAATGGAAACTACAGAAAACAAGCACAATGGTATAAAACAATAATGGAATAGTAAGCAGGAAGTTTCGTGCTGGAAGTTTTCTAGAACTCTACGGTAGTAGCGCCCTCTATTCGACGCTTAACAGAAATTTCCATCCAAAAATAAAGATGGCAACAGCTAAAACGCGGATATTATTTGTTTGAAAATATGGTTTTGTTTTTAATTTTGCGCATTTTCTGTAAAATTACTGTGTAAATACTTCACATTAAATAAATATTTTCGTTTTTTCTTTTTATTTCAAATTTAAAAAGAAGTTGAGTTAAAGATGCGAAAGCGGGGTCTAAATTTGATTCATTTTTGCTGCTTTTTAAGTTTTGTTATAAGAAAGAAATATAAAATTTACTCATTTAACAAATTTGTAAATGTTTCTTAAATTTTATTACTTTAATCATACTGATTAAAGTAATAAAATTTTTCGTTAATTCAATGAATTGTTGTGTTATACTAATCTTAAATTATGTTTAGATTTTTTAATTAATTTTTGCGTTTGTTGAATTTGTGATAAGTTCTTAAAATAATTTATAAAAACCAATATTGGAATGTAATATTATGTCTACTGATACTGAAAGCTATGAGGTTGCTGTTTTTATTATTTGATAATTTTTATATGCAAATTGTTAGTCATTAAATACTGATTAATAAACATTTGTAATTTATTTGATTGCAGACCTTACAGGAAGCTGTTAGATTCAGAGATTCTGAACGAGTTAGAAAAATTTTGGATGAACATGTCCTAATAACTTCAGTAAATTTATTACAATTATTATTTGTTTAATAATTTATTTTAATTTTCTTAATGAATTTATTCAATTTAGTTTTAATATTTAGTTTATTCAATATTTTCTACAATTTAAGTTAAATGACTAACAATGACATGGTTTTGATTTCATTGTTATTATCTTTATCAATAAGGTACAATAAGATATTAAAGACTAAATTGTAGAACAAAAATAAAATATTGGGTTATCTCTATATTGTACTAACTCTTTGAAATTATAATGGATTAGCATTTTTTGATTTGGATTGTTGGTACTTATTTTCTCTGAAGGACTATATTAATTTTTTTTATGTCCTTATTGTTAAAGTTTGTTTTTAACTTCCATTTTGAAAGCTCAATGAACCACTTGAATTATATATTCTTTTTCAGTTTAAAATGGTGAAAAAATTCTAACAATTTTTTTTTACCAAGAAGTTAGGAACATGCTGTTTTGTATTTCCAGGAAAAAATGTATTTCATTACAATAAAAAATATCCATAAACGAATATGAAATGAAATTATGTTAAGGTCTATGAGTTATGATTCATCATCGTCTATTGTCTTACCTTAAGAAGTCCACGTAGCAAAATTATTGTGAGGAATGTAATCCTTTCAATTTTATATTGAAAGCAGCTGGAGAGATTCAGAAGCCACAAATGATATTTGAATAGTTCTAAATTCATAATCTTGTCAACATTTTGAGAGCATTAAATATTTAATGGTCGATGAAAATGATAAATGTAATATTTTGAAAATAATAGCAGTTCATAACTTTCATGAAATATTGAATGGGATTATATAAATTCTGAAAGTAATAATCTAATGATATCTTAAGAAACTCAGAATCACTTGTATGGAAGTAATAATAAGAAACTATCAATTAAAAATGCTGTGTTAGTTAAGTGTCCTTATATATTAATGACATTTTGGCTATAAAAATCATGTCCAACAAAAATATCTATATATTATAGTACTTATGTTTAATAATGCCTATTCAGTCAAAATAAATTATATCAAATATATTTTTTTATTTTTAAAATTCAATGCTGCAAGCAATGCATACTTATTTAATATTTATATTTCTCTTTCAGGGTTGCAATATTTTTAAACTTATTTGCAATTCTAAATTGTTAAGTGATGACCAGGTTGATAAGGAAAGAGATATTGTGTATATGTTAGTTGATTATGGATTTGATCTTGAAGAAACTGATGAGGTAAACCACTAATGAAGAACTTGATTAAATATTTTAGATATTTACTTATATATATGAATTATATTTGTATGCAAAATATTTCACTTTTATTAACTGTTTTACTATATGAAAAATATAATAAGATTATTTTGAATACTTGATAGAGACTGTGTATTGAACTTCTTCCTGAGTTACTATGTATTTTGCCACTATTATCTGATATGGTAAATTCACTATAAATGACAGCCGGGCTGGTAATTGAGTCGTTAGTGCTCTTGCCTTCTATTTAACAGTTAGTGTGTTTGAATCCCACCTTTGGCTTTGTTGTTTGTAATGGTTTGGAATCTACTTAAACCCAATCTAATTAGGTCCCAATTTAATTAATCCTCTTGTGCAAAAAATTACAATTGAGTGACCAACCAACAACTAACCCCTAAAAATAACAATAAGTCTTTTAGTTTTCAGATAAATATCAGCTTTCTCTAGTTAAAGTGGATTTCTTTATTGATACTAGCTAGTTAAAAGAACTTTATTGAAAATAATTTTTTTCTGAAACATCATTCCTAGCATAGATTGACATTGTACTTAGAATGTCAATTCCATATGGTGATTCCAAGACTTAATCATTCCTTGCAAATGAACTTTATGATATTTACATGTGAAGTTATTGATTATTCTCAATTCCACTGATTGTGTTAGATGGGAGTTATATTAAGTAGAAGAAACTCCTTACAAATTACTTAAAAGGAAATAGAATTTCAACACCAGCAATGCTGTTATTTATCTGCAATTTAAAGTATCTACAGTTCTTCAATAAAATTGTTGATCCAAGTTTCTCAGTGAAAAAATTAAATTTTTTAAATAGGAAAAAAGTTAGATAATAATAAAGGTAAAACAAGATTCATAAAAATGAGCTTGCAAAAGTTATTTTTCAAAATTTCATTTTGTTAAAAATTTTTTTAATTATTGTGTTTATGGAATCATGTTAGAGACCACTCACTAGTTTGTAAAGTTGTGAGTGTTCATGAATTAGAGGTTCATAAAAGTGAGCATCTACTTTATATATATACTTTTTAATTTAAACTGCTAATAAAGAGTTTGCATTTTTTAATTTCAAAAAGTTTTTCATATGAATTATTTTAATTATTTTTTAAAAATGTAACCCCTAAATTGTATTTTCATTGAACTTAAAAAATTTTTACTTTTAGAAACTACACATTAAAACATACTAATTTTGATTTTGGGGAGAATTTTTTGATTTGTGTGTTTAGTTCTTAATAGGGAAATTTAATAATAATAGTTTTATTATTTTTAAAATAAAAAGACATTCTTTGCTTTTTTTACTATAAATATAAATGTTTTTAAAATTACAAATTTTAAATGCTTTTAAATTTGTATTTTTTTTTATTTTAAACTAACTGACTGAGAAATATTTTTTAAAGTGACTAGTCATTTTATTGGTGAAAAAAACTTAAGTATAATATAGATAATGACCTCTAAATTATGGATGCAAATATTTAATACTGATATTTCTTCAATGGAAAAAACAATTATAAGTAAACAATAAAAAAATGAAGAATTTCTGATTTAGAAATTTTTGGCTTTTTGAAATATAGTAATAAAATCTTTCCTGATCAATGAAAGAACTTTCCAGATTTTTTGATCAATGTATCAAGAATAAGCAATAGTTAAGGGGAATCATAGAATTCCACACACACACACGTAAACATGAAACTGATGTCAAGTAATCATAAGTTTGTGTAGTAAGACTTATTATAAAATGCTGGGAAAGTAATTATAAGATTTAGTGTATTTATTTTCTGAATGCTATAAATTCCTGTAAAAAAATTATTTCATGATTGCCATGAACCTTAGCTTGTTGCATGAAACAATTGCTGATTACAGTAATTCAAGCTCAGAGAGAGAGGGAGAGATCTTAAGCAATTGGAATATCTTTTCAGAATAGCAAAAAATAGTTCTAAATTAAATTTGCTGAAAAATAAATATGGAAATATTTTATTGAAAATATTAAATTTGAATCATGAAGAAACAATACTAAACAAGAATACATGAAAATATGAATAAAGAGCGTGGGAAGAAAATTAAAGATTTTGAAATTAAAAGAATTTAATATTTTGCAAAAATCACAAGAAATATTTACAATGGGTTAAACAAATAATTTCCATTTGTATTCAGCAAAATTTGTGGAACTTTTTGTTGGCTCATAAGGCTTTACAAATCCACTATTTCTAAATATTATGCTGATAGTGTAGAAAAGTGTATTTATTATGAATATTTGTAAGTTTTTATTATACGTTTAAAATAAAAAAGATTGTTTGTTGATGTGACATTATGATTAAGTTTAAAATAGAAAAATAAAAATAAGGTTGCATTTATTTTAAAATGTTTAAACTACTTTTTTAAATCTTTATTTGATGAAAAAATTTTTTTAGAAATGCGTTTTATATTCTAGAAATAATAGTTTGTTAATTTACAATAATTAATTTTGTATGTAAAAATCGTTTTGCTTAATTATTTTGAAAATATGTAAAAAATTTTAAAAATCTTAATGATAAAGTTATTGAAAAAATAGATTTCTTTTTTCTATTTCTAAAAAAAAAATTCACTTTCAAGTAAATTTTTGTTTGCATGTGTGTAAAAAGTAAGTGTATTGATTACTAATATAATACTGAAAGGCATTTTCTTCTTAATTTCCCAGTTACCATATTCAAAAATATAATTAATCTTACATATCATAATTTTATTTTAAGTTAGTATGCCTTTATCTGTACTCATACTCTTTGAGGAACACTAGAAATTTTAAATAATGCAGTTTGTAAGTTGAGTAGAATCACTCGCAATGATTTACTCTAAAATTTCAAAGTATTTAATTCTCAAAATTATAAAAATTTGTGGAAAAGTTTGATAAAATTTGGGCATTTTTTATAACTTGTGATGAGATCTCATAGTAGTGATATCCCCATCAATATAAAATAGTTACTGAAAAGAGCTTTTTTTTCAAGAATTGAATTCTGTTTATAATTTTTTTTCTCATTAACTTCAATAATTTCTACAGTGTACATTGTTTTGCTGTTTTTCAATTGCTTGATTATTAAGCGTTTTCATAAATATTTTCATTAATTTTAGATAATTTTTTTTATAAAAGTGTATATCTCTTTGTTAGAGAGGAAATACATGCCTTTTTTATGCAGTTTGTGGCAATCATGCAGATTTGTGTGAGATTCTACTTCAATGTGGTGCTGATATGTGGTCAAATACTGAGGTAAAATAAGTTCAATTTTAGTGAAATGAATTTTTATTATTTGATATAAATAATTTGATTATAAATTTAAAAAATCTTTTATTAATAAAAAAACAATATGAAACAAAGGAAAATAACTAAGAAAGAAGACCCATCTAAAGATAAAATTAAAATTTATAAAATTATATATATAAATCACACGATCTTAAATCTTGCAATATGTTAATTTAAAATAATTTTTTAATTTTCATAAGTTTTGCAAATTTTTTATTTCTTTCTAATATGTATTTCTGTTTTAAAGATAGAATTATGAAAAAAATATGAATGTAAAGTAATAAAATTGACATCATATTATACATAAATTTAAGCATATTTCAGAGAAATATAAAAAAAAATGTGTGAAATTTATTAATGAAGGTTGCTTATTCTATATAATTTATTTATTTTTAACTGGAAGGAAATTTAAGGCACTGCTTATATAAATTTTTATATTGATCAAATAATTATTGTATAATTTTTATGCATTATTACAAATTTTTTATATTATATTAAAAATCCTAATTTTTTTTAATCTATTTTTACAGTTTCAAATTCCTGTACTCGATTATGTTCTTCAAACATCATTTGTTTCTGTGAAAAATGTATTTGATAAATTTTATGTGAGTAATTGAATTGCCTATATTTATGTGCATACTCTTCACTCAGTTTTACATAATTGTACAAATGTTGTGTTTTACCATTTTTTTTTGCTGACTGGCCTTTAATTATTTTTGTTTTTTAATGTATATTGTTTGTAAGTTATACCAATATATAATTAATTCTATTACAATCCCAATAATTATAAATACTGTAACCTAAAATCGAATTCAGTTTTTATGTTCAATTTATTCTGTATCAACAGCAATTTTTCTAAGTCTTGTGCATAATCACATTATTTTGTTTCTCTACTTCATTGAACTTCATTAATAATGATGTAAATCTCAAAGAGTATGTGTAGTTTATATTTATCAGATTTAAAGTGTGAATAAATTGAAAAAATAGATTTGCATCCAAAATACTTTTGAATCTATGAAATTAGAAATCTATGCAACTCTAGAAAAATATCATTAAGGGGAAACAAATATAATGATAATATTATAATAAATTTTTAAAAAATATATTGTGAAAATCATGAATGCTAAATTTAGAATGAAAAGCAGCAATCTATAGCTTATAAAAGAGAATGTAAAGTGTTGCTAAAAAAAGTAAAAAAAAAAGTTTTAAAACAGCTTTTCTATAAAGAATAATTTCATGGTGGAAAATTTCAAAATATTAATCTGTTTTGACAAAGTATTTCAGGTTATCACTTTAGGAACATTAGAGGTTACATCATATTAATTAGATATACTTAATTCTGCTTATTTCCCTATGAAAAAATATTTTAATGAATGAGAACAGAATAGAAGCATATAATGGTAGAAAAATTCAAAGCTCTGCTCAATAAAATTAATGAAAGATTCAGAAAATGTTGTACGTAAACTTGAAAAATATACCATAGATTATTCCAGAGCAATTGAAAAATTTGACTAACTGATATTTACAAAACTTAACTCTTCTCTTTGTAGAGCAACAAAGTAGCAGAAATTGGTAAAAGTTAATAATGTGTTGATGTATAACAATCTGTTAAATAATTTGCTCAAGTCTATAAAACATAAGTAAGGAATATATATGAATAATTATTAATTGTTTAAAAGAAGTTTGGTAAATATGCATAATAAACAACTTTTTGATGAAAAAAAAAATTCACTTAAAACTTTATGTAATAACTGCATATATTTATTTTTCATTTTTGTCATTTTATGTTTAAAGGTTCAGATTTTAACAAAAATTATTTTTTATGCATTTTATAAGTTTACACTAACAAAACAGGTAAGATCCATTATTTTATGCAATATTTAAATAATTAATGTAAAAATTTTGAATATTTCAATGACATCATTTATATTGTTGTTTAAGCTTTTTTTAATACTTTCAAAGTAATCGTTCATTTTAAATCTAATTTAAATAAAAATATTAATGTTTTAAAATTATTTATCACTTTAACCATTTGAGAATATAATTTAAAATATTATATGACATAATTACTGATGTAATTTACAAAAAGTAATATATTGATTAATATTTGCTCTGCATGGGAATGTCAATACTTTCCAGAAAAATTTAGTATGACAAAAAAATTGCTTGAAATTTCTGAATTTATTTTTTGAGAATCTGAATGTGATGTTGTATTTTTGCTCTTTAATATGCTTTATTGGAAAATCTAAAATCATTACAAATAGAAAATGTGTTTGAATTTTAATAAGATTCCATACTAATACACTCATAATTATATTATACATTTTAATCAAAAATCATTTAAGCATTTTTATTTGTAACATTTCGTAATTTGTTTTATATTTATTTGGTTTGCTATATTATTGTTTACAAGTTTTTTTCTTTCTAAAATCTTATTGTAGTCAGTTCAAATGTATTTTTAATATTGACATTATCATGGAAGATTGATATAATTAATAATAAAATAACTGTTTCACATTTAAAGCAGTGTTAAAAATTCTGATGTGAATTTTGTAAACTATGTGTGCAAAGTGCGATGTGAATTTTAAAAATAAGAATTGTTCATAAGTACTGAAAACTGAATATTTTTTATAATGTATAAGTGAATTAGTAGTTAATAACAGCTCCATTACATTTTAAATATAAATTTAGATCTTTGTTTTATTACTAGGCATAATATAAAACATTTCATTATAAAAGAGAAATTTCATCTTTATCAAAAGAATTTTATACTAATTAAAACATGTGGTTATTAAAAGCAGGAAAAATGGAAATCGTTTATCACTGAAGATAATTATTTGAGTAAACGGTTTGAAATTAATGAAACAAAATGTATAATTCTGTACAAATATTTCTTACATGTGAATAAATAATACATATGAATAAATATATATGTCAATATTGTACTTCTATACTATATATTTGAAAATGTGTGAAAATGAATATGACACATTCTATGGAAAGATTTTATGTACATAAAGTATACTACAGAAGATTTTACTATAGATATTGTGCAATTTTCTCTTACAGTAAAACTTATGGTTAGATATGAAGGTTACTGTATTTTGATACTGTAAATTTGAAAATGTGTGAAAATATATATGAGAAATTTTTAACACCATATAAATAATATAAATGGAACAAAATATAAATGTTTTATATATTGATTAACTTGGCTGAGTGTATCTGTAGTTAAACATATGTAAAGTTTTATTGTGAGGAATTCTTGTTAATCTGCTGTCTTAACTTCATTATTGCTGACCAAATAGTTTGGGATGTAATAAATTATGTTAACATTCATTAATGATTTGATTTTAGTTTTTGAAAACATAGAACCTAAAAATTTGATTAGATTATGAAGAGTTTGCTATTGCTTGTCAATTTTAATAATTTGTGTTAAAATTTATTAGGGATCTACTTTTTTTAATGTGATATATTGCATCAAAACAAAGCATTATTAATTATAATGAGTTTTTGTCTTCATTTCAGCCTGGTGTCTGGAAAGCTGTTGAATGGGGAGATATATACCAAGTGCGCAAACTAATCAATTTATGGTGTCGAACAGATCTCTGCAAAGTTAGCTGTTTTGGTGATTTTTCCTACTTTCAAATAAGTTACTTATATTTTCCATTATATGTGTTATGGTTAAAATATCACAAAACAATTGGTTTAGAATCGCAGAAAATAAAACAAATTGTAATATTCAATGTGATTTTAGTTAGAAACTTTATATTACACATTTTTGACTTTTACAATCGGAATAAATTACAATCTTCATTATGAAATTTTTTATTTATGTTAACATATTATTGTATATTAGATTTGACAGTCAAGGCACCTCATAAAATCTTTTTGTATCAAGCTCCAAATTCCAATTATCCTTGTTTTATCTATTAGGGCCTCCTACTTTGTCTATGAAGTTAGAAAGACCCTTAAGCGCTGAGTAATTCTTTAGTCTTAAGAGTGCCTAAAGTAGTCAGTCAAGTATAGGCAAGTCCATCACATTCATATACAATAGAATGCTCCATTTCTGCACTCCTGTGGCATTTTTTACTTTCCAGCTCTTATTGAAAAATTTCCATCATATTAAATTGTTTTCTTTATCCTGTCTAGAGAGTCACTCATACATACTATTAATAGCTTCCTGCTCTACACCGTATGAAGATAAGTTAGAAGTCATTTCTACCTCTTGTATCAAAGGAGTTATTTCTTTTCCTTCAGTTGATTAACTCTAGATTTTCTTATATTATTAAGATGTGTGTACCTCAGATTTTTACCTGTGTGAACAGCAGTTTTAAATTTCAATAAATAAAATCCACTCAGAATTGAGTTACTGGGTATGACAAGATAGTTTAGTTGTTTACCAAGCATACTAGAGGTTCTGTTAATGCACTATAACTGTGTTCCATTCATCTTAGATACTGGTTACATAATACCAAGATTATGGAAAAGAGTTCATGCTTTCATAATGAAACTGCCTTTTCAAAAAGAGGACGTTCAGTTATCCACCAATTCCCAATGTCCCTGCTCAAGCAGTAGATTATTAACACATGGTTAAATTTTTGAAGACAATACAAAGTAAATTTTTTGTTATTGTAATTTAAAAAGGATAAAAATGTTCTTTTTTATATTTTGAAATCAATTATTTTGACATCAATTATTTTTTAAAGGAAGATAATTTGAAGTTTTTGTAATTTTTTTATACAAGAGAAAATGTAAATTTAATGTATTTTAATTTTTTACTTTAACATAAATTTAAAAGATGCATTTGAATCATCGATATTTTTTATTTTTTCTATTAGCTTAATTTACATTGAGTTGTTTTTAAAGAAGCTTTTAATTTAATGAAAATGCTTGTGCAAAATAGAAATATATGTTACTTGCCTTTTGCACATAATTGATAGGTTATTGAAGGATTCTAACTTTAATTTATTATATGAAAAATTGCTTTGAATTTTAAATGAAATTAAAATTAAATTAATGTGTTAATTTTTATTTTAAGAATGACCTCACATTGAAAGATGCAGCCTTAATAACAGGCCATGAAGAAATTATTTCCTTGATTTTAGGAATATCAGAGACAATGGTAATAAGATGTTTTTAATATGTTGTATATGTTTCAAAATCCAATTTTAGATATTTTTAATACATTAATATAATTAATCATACTTGATTTAATTATTTTTCTATAAATCTTCTGAAAATCAAATAGCTTTTTAATATTTATTTCTTTATTATTGTTTGCCTTTATTAAATAAAGCTTTGAAAAAACTGAAGGAAAGAAATATTTTTCTAAAATTATATACAAAGTTCATTTTAACTTAATTAAGAAATTAGATTACACGGAAAACATTTGATTTGTATATTATTTTATAAATTTTTATTTCATTCTTCATAAATGTTAAGATTTCTATGCTTAATTTTAAACTTGAATTTTACTGTGTCAAAATTTGTGAATGTCTTATTTTATATTTGAATATATCCACTTTGTTTGAAAAATTCTTGATTATTTATTCTGAATGGTTGAATATAAAATTACTCTTTCTTAACAAACATCTATTTTTAATCAAAACGAAAAGCGTATACCTGATAAGGTCACACTTTGAAATCAATAAAATTTAAAGCAATATGTGTATATTTTAACTCATGCATAAATATATTCTGTTTTACTTTTTGTGCCTACTCATGTGATTAGTACTTTTTTCCTTGTTCAGTTGATTATTCTATATGCTAGTCTGTTGTTGTGATATTGAGTAATGTTAATATTTTTAAAAATTCTGTTCTTGCTTAACATGTGCTTAAATTAGTACATCATTTTTGCCACAAAAGTATATTATAATGAAGATATTTCGCTGTATTGTGGGATTCATTTTCAAAAATTTCATTTGCTTAGCAATATGTATACTTGTGAATAATGCATACACATAGGCATAGATATAAAAATATACGATTGAATTTTGTGCTTCAAATATTTATTTATATTATATACTTCCTAAAAATTTAACATCCAAAAGTTTAGATAATACTGTAAATGAATCCAAAGTGACAAGAAATAATTACAATACTTATTAAGATTTGAACTTCACCTATAATAATTTTATTTCAGAAATTAATTTACCATATTCTTGCAAAAAATATCAATTCTGTCCAAGAACTTCTTGAAAAGAACCATCAAAAAGTGTGCTTGGACCTCAGGAAAATGGTAATTTTATTATTATTTATGTTTTATATTAGTTCAATTTTATGTAATTTTATTTACACAATATTCTAATTTCTAGAATTATTCAATGTACCTAATTTTATAAATATTTAATCTTATTTTTAAATATAATATCAACCTTGACAATAACTATTTATTAAAATTATTTTAAATATTTACATTTTTATCAGTTTAGAAATTTCTGTTCTCATCATTGAGTACATATGTCATATACTATATATCTCAGTTGCTTTTTACAAAGTTTCAATTGTCAGTTACTATAAAAAGTTATCAGAGAAATTTAAATTGCCTTGTCTCTCTTCATTGCAAATTTACATAATTTAGGAAAAAAAAAAAAGAAATAATAACCGTTTTTAATATTACTTCGTGAGAAGGAATCTGATTGTAATATGGCATCTGAAGCCTTGAGAGACTGCATTTGCACAGTACTACTGCAAAATTGATGACTTCTATATTATGCATAATGCTAATATGATCCTAATTTTTAACTCTGAATTTCAAGCGTTACTTTTTATAATTTTCAAATAATATAAAATGTAGACAAAATACATATAAATTATAACTTTAAATATATAAGTTCACATTTTATTTTCATTTTGATTGATTAAAAATGCATGTTGTTTCATATCTTTAAACTTTTTTTTATATTGATTTTTAAACTTATTTTGCCATAGTTAAAAATTCCATAGCTGTTGGATATAATTCTACCATTTTTCAAAATTAATACCTCTTGGCTTGTAATAGAGCTGTTATTAGTGTTGTTTGCATGTCTCTTTGTGATAATATTATCTTTTTGCAATTAAAAATTCAAGATGTATTGTCATCTGTTTTCCTGATCTAAGTAGTAATATTGCATACTTCAGGATGAAGAGTCTCAATTTTGATCCTTGTTATTACATATTTGGAGACAAATGATGCAATTTTGGAAATTATTTTCTCACCATATGGTCATCAAAAACAT
The DNA here is from genome assembly GCA_037975125.1 of Latrodectus hesperus. NCBI lineage: Eukaryota > Metazoa > Arthropoda > Arachnida > Araneae > Theridiidae > Latrodectus > Latrodectus hesperus. The sequence continues at coordinate 62,809,473 of CM075860.1, forward strand.
TTTATTTTAAAAAACAGAATTTGCTCAAGAATTTACCTGTAATATTATGAAACCTCCATTATGAAAATATAACAAATTAAAATTTTTTAATGCATAAAAATACATACATTATGTATTATATATTAAAATTTTTTAGAAAACTTCTTTATATTGCTTTTACTAACTATTAAAAGTAGAGCTAAGATTCTTCTATCCAGATGTTTGATTAAGATTTTGAGCACTTTTTATTACTTCTTATGTGCATATAGAAAAATAATGTTCAATATGGTACTATATCTCAAATTGTGTTTTCAATGTAGTAAATTAATTTTAGGAGTAATTTTTAATAAGTAATATAATTAATAATTAGCTATTTTACATTTGGCATAAAATGACTAATTATAAAGACATAGTCATTTTTTGAATGCTCTAAAAAATCTTTTGTGTCCTTAGTCAGTCAAAAGTAGTTTTGTTCTATGAAACTTCCTTCATATTTATTTGATATACAAACATATTTTTTATAAAAATGCCAACATTTCTATTAAAGTTTAGAAATATACAGATATTTGGATGTTTTATATATACAATTTCAAATTTGTCTCTCACTATCTCAGCCTAAAGCTTTAATTTCATGGAACATCTAACCTTTAAAGCTGACTGATATTATGTTCAACAAATGTGGTGCTATATGCCCTTTTCTAAAATCTTTGTTCACGAGGATTTTGAGTTTTGCATGAATATACTTATATTTCTTCACTTATTTGAATGAAATATTGCTTTAGTATTGATGTAAGAAAATGAACTATTCATAAAGCCCATTATACCTTTTGTGTTACCTTAGAATTGGCTTATCTCTTAATGATCGCTTTTGCCTACAATCTTCTGTATTCGATTTGTTTCATTGCAACTAGGAAGATAAATATATGTTTTATTCAAAAAATAAATATTTTAAATTATGCCATCAAATATACTGCAATTTAAATTTTTTTCTGGGCTCTACAATATTACACATAAAATGTTAGATGAATTATACATTTTGTATAAAACGTAACTATGGTATGCAAAATTCAATTTTTATTTTAAAATATCTTTTACGCGCATAAAACGTGTATAAAAGTTATACTGAAATACAAATATCTCATGCATTTTAGGTTAGGGGTCACAGTGGCCTGATTTGTTAAGGCAACATTCTCATAATCTAAAGGTAGTGAGTTCGAACCTCATCTTAATTGAAGATCTGACATGTTCATTAAGGGTGATTGGGCACATTAAATAGGTCATGATCGTTCACCAAGTCCTCCAAATAAAATGATGTGATTAATGAATATTGAATGTTGTCTCTGTGGATGGCAGGGAAAGTTTTTAGGGTCTTCTGCTTGTTTCTTGCCTTTAATTTTATAAAGCTTACATCTAATTGGTAGAGCCCAATTTTGCCCTAGGTAAGGCAAGTATGTTAGTGCATATTGAGCTTTATAAAGGGATATACATTTAAGTTGTAAATTAAATGCACATACATTTATGAATTTCTTTCATAGTAAATAAATATATTTATTTTATAATATTTTATGAATTTGTTTTATTTATTATTTTATGAATTTATTTTATAATATATAAATCTATTTTATAATATTACATGATGAATTCTTTTTGTTTATTATTTAACTTTTCCATTATTTATTAGTTTTATGAATGTTTATCAATTTATTAACAACTTGACTAACTGTAAAATAAATGTGCAGGCCTTATAAAACATAATATTGTCTATTAAACTCATCATTCCTTATTATAATTTAAAATCGAGAATATATAGAAATATTATATAGAAGAAGTATGTATAGAATATAGGTGATTATAAAAATTAATAAATATATTAAACACAATTACATGCATTTATTTTAATTTTATTTTAAAAGTGTTGTGTATGAATTTCAATGTATTTAATATTACTGTATTACTACATAAAATGTTTATTATTGTATACATATATATAATACATTTTTGTAATTAACAAAATAAAACATTTTCATTGTGACTTGTTTTATTAATACCTTTAAAAAATTATTTTATTTATCCTGCTTTCCTATTCTTTCAATATGAACTCACAACTTACGGATTACAAGAAAAATTAATTTTTAAATGGAATATTTATAGAGCAATTGTTAAGTCTCAGCTGATAATATCGATTGAAATTTTGATCAAGATTTTAGGATACTTTATTGTGAAACATTTATTGGCATGCATTGATTGTTCATTCCATGTATTAAGCTAAGTTCTGCAATATACATCTGAAATGGTGTTAGTGGATTTTTAAACTCTTATTAGATAATATATAACAAATTCTTTACTTTTATACATCAAAGAGATCAGTTTAATAGTTTCTATTAATTTTAAATATTACTATTGCACTTATAGTTATGCTAATTTTTAAAGTTACAAATGTTCTAAAATTGCTTGCGATTATAAAGCCCTCTACATAATTTTATATACCTTTATGAAGGGTTAGGTTGCCTGGTTAAATTGGGCTTTCGCTCTCCTTATTGGAATGTTGCGAGTTTAAATACCGACACAATCAAAGAGCCATCATTTTGCTAATGTCGTCTGGAGCATGTAAAATATGTCATGGTTGCAATGTCCTCCAATTGAATATGAGATGATGCTCTGGAGGTGGCAAGCCGAGTCTAAATATCTTCTGTTGGGTTACTGTTTCTAAATTACTTCGACCCACCATCTTACCCAGCTAAAGGCTTTGCCGGCTTTTCAGACTTTTACTTTTGATGCCTCTTGGTTTTGCACCTACTGAATGTGCATTTCACACCCTTCTTGATCCACATGACTTCAAGGACTTTATCTGTGTTTCTGTTGATCTAGTGCGATAAGACAACTACTACAAAACTTTGTATTCAAACTATTTTTTAAAAAATATAAATCTGTATCCGATTTTGCACTTTATATATGTTTTAACTTAGATTATTGTATATTTAAAAGACATTGTTTAGCTAACAGGCCCATTTCTGCGATGTCATTCATAAGTGCTCCATAACAATTTATTTAAAAATTACTCATGTGAAAACTAAAATTATTACTAAGCCGATTTAAAATTGATATGGAATAATGATTTCAAAATAATTTTTAATATGCCACTTTTAAAGGAAATCTGATCTTATTAAATATTTATAGATATGTTATTATAATTATTGTCATCATTAAAAAATTAATATATATAGCAGAAAGACTCTAAAATAAATTTTATTTTGTATTATGTATAAATTTCTCACTGAAAGATCAAAGAATTACCTCAAGTTAGTAAAATGTATAAAGAAATTTAACAAACAAAATCAAAATTTCTGAACACAGAAAAGCTATAGACACACTGGAAAACAAACAGAAATTGGACAAAATTGAACTTTTTATCAGACGAAATAACATTTGCTGAGAAAGTTGATAAAATCTGTGAGAAAGTTTCTCTTTAATTTTTTACAATTTGTCTTACAAATGTCTTTCTAGCTATTCTCATTTGATTATTTAATTTGAAGAATTCATTCTGAAATTAATAAGATTGAAGAAGACTATCAAGTTTTTTTTGTTTCATTCTTTTCACAACTGCTGTGACTGAAAGAATAATTTTGTACATTATCTTTTTGAGAATAATTGTTAAGAATTTTTCAAAATATATGAATTTATTGTTGTATGTCTTTTACATATCGTATTTCTTATAATCTTACTATTTTTCTATTTGTAGAGTGATAAAGGTTCACCTATTCTATATTATCTTATAAAATCTGCTGATATTGCTACTATTCACTTATTTATAAAATATGGATGCCATCTTTATACTATCATGCAAGATAATTCTGGTGTGAGTGTTTTATAATAATTATTTAAATAATGACTTTTCTTTTTTCTTCTTTTATTATAACTATCATGAAAATTGAAATTCTATAAATTCCAACAAAATAATTTATCTAAATAGTTAATACAATACATTACAATTTATTAATTTAAGAAAATTTTGGTTATTCTTAAAAAGAAGTGAAGTTGTATATTATCATAAATTATTGAAAAACAAATATAAAGAAAGAAATAATTCTGGTTCTCATAATTTTTCCTTAAAGTTTTGTTATACAAAATAATTATTATATTGCCGCATTTTTTAATTTTAAGGATTTTAATTTATTATGTATTAATATTTCATTTATTTTTTAAAAAATTATCTGAAACTTTATAGTTATAAATGCTAAATTTAGTAATAATTTTAATTATGTTAAAAATTAAATTTAAATATGTTCTATTTTACACAAAAAAATCTAAGATTTTCTTTTCAATTTACAGCAAATGAGGAATTGATGGGCATTGAAAAAATTAGCACCAATTCGTTTTTGCAAATTAGTATCTCATTTTACTTAGATATTTAATTGCTGTCCTTATTTTGTAATCAGTAAAACACTGAAAAAAATATATTTGTGTCTTTACATTATCATTTTATTTTCAAATATAAATGAATCCGTTTAACAGTCTGAATACAAAATTAATAAAAATGTTATAATTTAATGCGTATATCACACTCACATATATTTAATTTTTTATATAATTCATTCTAATTATAAGCTGATCTGATAAATACAATTTTTAATAAACAATAGGAATTATTTTTATTATAATCTGAAAATATATTTACTTATAGAACATATGTTAACATTAAAAATTACCAATCTTTTGATTTAAATTAGCTATTGTAATAAGTGTATAAAAATTTTATTTTATTTTTTCAAGACACATTATTATTTTTTATTAAAAATAAAATTTATAATATATGAAAAATTCATTTAATTACATTAATAGCATATATTTTCTTCTGAAAACTTAATTGTTGTTTTCAATTAACAAACTGAAATAAATAATCTTTTCTTTCAGTTTGATATGCCAGTATTATTTTCAGCCTTAAAAGCTGACACTTCCCTTGGCGTTATAGAAGCTCTTCTACCAACTGGGAAACTTCATCAAGAAGAAATAATGTTTAAAATATTATACAGGGTAAATATTTATTTTCAAGTAATCAATTGAATTGAATAAATTATTTTTTACAGGTAATATATTTACTCTTATAATGTGTAAGTTATTATTTTGAATAGGATGAATAAAATTATGTATTATATATAAATGTTAACAACTGCATATTTTTTCAAAATATTATTCTTTTAACAATATTCTGTTACTCATTATTAATGGCAACTGAGACATGTCAAATGGTTCATGGTTGCAATGTTATCCATATGAAAAATGTTACCTCTGTTTGGAAGGCAAATCTGGGGACCTTCTGCTTGGTCTCTGCTTCTAAATTACAAGGACGCCTCTGCTTTCTAGGTTACATGAGCGCATCTTGTGGGTGCTTTAATATATTAGATGTCATCAGTTATCCCCCTTGTGCCAAAAGGTGGGAATTAACAGTATCCTACGAATTGTCCAGACATTAGAAATACATATTGAATTATCATTTAAATATACTTGGAATAATTGCTAATATGAATCAGTCATAATTTAAAAAAGTATGAGTTTGTTAAATCATGTTAGATACTCAGTTGCACGTAAGCTACATGCCAGTAACATTTAATAATATCAATCTTTTGACTTTTCAATAATATTCATATTAGCAATTAAAGTATTTTTCTGAGAAAGGAAAATTTTGTAATTATATCTGAGATAAAGCTGCTTAAATCTAGATTAAGGTATACTTAAATATGTTGAATAATTACCTATCATTTACTGAATTACTTTTTAGGGTAAAACTATTTTGGAAGTTGCATTAGAAGAAAACGTTACAGAGGAAGTCTTTGCTGTACTTATTGATAGAGGTGGACCAAGGCTGCTTTGTGAGAGGAATCAGGTAATATGTTTTCTTCGTTTGTTTCATGATAATTTTAATATTGAAATCGAATTATTTTTATAAATGAAGTTCTTTATAAAGGTCATTTAAATTATTATCGTTTATTATTTATTACACTATTTAATTTATATCTTTTTGAAATTCAATCTCTAGAATTTTATTACTGTAAAGCTTATTGTTAATAGATTGAATAAACAACATATTTTACCTAATTAATCTTTTATAGCAACAGTGGTTCATATTCTTAAAGTGAAATAAATAAAATAATTTAATCAACAATGTATGACATTTAATTTTAATTATAAATACAGCAGAGCACCAATTAATAAAACATCTATTTCTGCAACAAAAAATATTTGAGAAAATGTAATGTTAATAAAGCAAAAACAGCCAAGAATTGACATACATATTAAAATGATTAATAAAATCTTTCAAACTACAGTAAAAGTAATTAAATTTTCACTTAATTGAGTAAAGTTTTGTAATAAAATATATTATTTATTTTCACACTAGGTGAATTAACTTATTCTCTTTACAACCACAGAAAATATTGTTTAATATCTAAACTTTTCATGAATAATCTTGATACCATTTAGCATTTTTAATAGATGTTTCATTTATGTTGATGCATAGTTAAAAAAAATAATTTTTACTGAATTTTTTATAAAAACTCCTTTTTTATGTATTATAAATTATATATTTTTCATTTTATCTGATATTTAATCTAAAAATAATTAATGCTATCATATTCTACTCTATTTAATTTCAACTTTATTACTATTCACAATTGCTTACATTTAGATTGATACTTAATTATTGTTTACCTCATTTTCAATTATTGAGTTTTCATTAGTTTTGCATTCAAAACCTCTCCATTCATTCATTAACACATTAGGAAATGTGTAGAGCTAATTTATTTGTCTATCTCATTGATATGTTTCTTTAATAGGCTAAATTATATAATCATTGATTTTTATTGTAATAATTATTTAACAATTTTAAATATTTGTTTTTAGTATTTATATTAATATTTTGACAGAAATATAATTTTTTATAAGAAATGATGGGTATGATAATTGTAGTATATAAAATGTTGTTTTGTTTTGTTGTTTTCCTATGACACTTGGACCAGCCAAGCTCGCTTTTGCCTTTGGCTGTGCGAATTGAGTCAATAGGGAGCGTCTTTCATTTTGGAACAGAGCACCACGAAGGTGAAAGTACGACTTTGCTCTTTTTAAGGTGCCTCGTAATTTTGAACCACGGTCAGGTGACTAGGCCACACTTGAGCTGGCACCCTCCTCTCCACATCCACGCCACACCAGATAAAATGTGCATATAATAAAATACCATATAAAGTGTGCATTTGTGTAATATTTCTTTAAAAAGGTGTGATAGATAATTCTTGGATTGTGATTCATGTTGGAAACCTTTGTGTGTGTGTATGTGTTTTTTTTTTTAAATCTAAAAGGATATACTCCACACTCATAATCAATAAAGTTTTCTATTTTTGCTCATTCATGGCAAGTGAGTTATTTTGAATAATTGCCAGAATGTATCAAACTTTTGTGATAATTTTGCTAATCTTGAAAAAATTTTAACATGTTCATCAATATAAACATATTAAATTTGGGAGTTATGGTAATTTTATGATTTTAATTGATTCAGGAATTCAATGCAAAGAAATCCAAAAGGTGAATAACTTCGAATAGATTAAGTAAAATAATGTAATGAATTAAAGTAAATTTTTTTAGTTGCCATTTTTATCAGAATTATTTATGAAGCATCATATTCCTGTTTTTACAAGCAGCATATTCAGTTTTATATAATTATATTTCAAACAAGCAATTATTTTTTAATAATATCAATGATTTAATAGTACATTTTAAATTAATGTCTTTAGTAAGTACGAGAAACCTATATAAGAATAAATAATAAGTTAACTAAAATAGTATGTTTTAATTTTTCTCAACTCAAAATATTTCTTAGGAATTATTTTAAACCAAGTAAATATAATACTGATAACAAATGTATGGGAACATTTCATTTCAGAATAAGGAAAAATTAAGTAAATGCACCTTATATGTAGCTAATTATATATGCTGTTTAAAACTTTAAAAAAATTATTTTCTTATAACAAATACAAGACATACTACAATAAATGAATAAAAGTTATGTTAAATGAATTGTAATCTATTTGGTTCAGGAATAGATTGCTGTTCAAACCTTTGGAGAAATTTATAATGAATTAAAATGAATTTTTGAGTGCATGAAACTTATGCTATTATTTCTGGAATGTTGTATACTTTGAGAATATTTTTAAATATTATGAGAATAAGACAGCTTTGATTGTATTCACTATTGTTAAAAAGGTTATGCTAAATTAGTAAAAAGTCAGTGTTTATAATAGATACAACTATAATCATTCATACATTTTGCTAAATTAGTCAAAATAATTTTTTAGCAAATTTAATATAGACTATATGTCTTTGAATTGATTGATTAAACTTTCTGCATTCAACTCAAAAAGTATTTGAAATTGAACTAAGACACATACTTTTTTTGAGTATATTCCAAGTTTTATTGTAATTTTTTAGGTCTTTTGTGAATTGCAAGCGCTTGATTCGATTGCGCCACAATTTACCATAGTCGTTAATGTTAAACATACATAAAATAAATATTAATTGTGAAATACATTTTCATTTACTAAACATGTAATTTTGACATTTTATTGTTTTTGCTTTTATGTTGAACGTAATAAATTAATAATATTTTTAATTTAATGTGACTGTCATTATTTATTGAATTTTATATATTTTAACCTTGAACCTCTATTTTTTGCTAGTTTTTTGCTAAATGTTATTTAGAAGACTTAAAATAAAGCATTAAACAGTATAAATTTCATACTTGAAATGAAGGATTTGGTACCATAAAAACATTTTTTATTACCTGTTTCTTTAATTTTAAAATTTATACTTTACATATTATTACAATACAGAATATGAACTCTTATGCAACTTTTGATGAAGATGCATAATATAAAATGAGCAATTTCAGTAGCAAATTACTATGTATTATTTCAAGAATTTTCAGAGTTCTATAAATTGATATAAAAAAGTATTGTTCATTATTGATTTTTTCAAGTATGGTGTTTAATAATAATCTCTTAAATATTTCCTAGGTGAATCAGACAGTGAGAGATTTGGCTCTGCTCTCAAATAAGATCAGATATGTCAGTGTTATAGATAAGGTAAATTTTGTTGTTCTTAAAGTTTTAGTTTTAAAGCAAAAGCTGAAATTTTCTTCATGTTCTATGTTTTGAAACTTAATTGAAAAATAAGAAAATAAATTGACTGTTAATTTTAATTAACATTTTAAATTCCTATTATGAAATTTTGCTTTTATTTTTAACTGCACTTAATTTTATAGTACAATTTTTTTAATTAAATATATTTATTATTTTCATCTAATGTGTAAAATAAGAAAATTAATTTTAGAAATATATTTTTAAATATATAGTTTATATAACTTAATTTATTTTAAATTTATTGGATTATTGGCAATGATTTGTAATATTTCTTAATATCTAGCCAATTATTCAGTTAATTAATAAGTTGAGATTATACTTCTTAAATTTATGCCAATACCAACACCTAAGCTATCACATTCTCCTCTAATTTTGCAGGTTTAAAATGAATAGACCTTATCAATAGGCTATCTTTAATAGACTTAAAGAAAAATAAAATAATTATTGACTTTTCAAACAGAAATACTGCCACGATCAGTTTTCAATGTACCTAATGCAGGGTGAATATTTATAAAGTAATACACCGTCATATTACAATATGATGAACAAAAGAAAGACAGCATATTACAATTTAATAAACTGAATTAAATTTTGCCTTTTATATTTGCTTAAGAATTATTGTGTTACATAAAATTTGAATGCATAAAATTTAAAGGCAAAATTTGGTTACATAAAATTTGGAAAATCAGCACATGAATTAATTTTTTTACCAAAGTTAAAATTCTTAAAAGACACAATTTTAAATGCAATAATTAAATAATAAAAACAAATTTAGTTAATTATAAATTATTAATATAAATTAAATTCAACAATTAAACATGATTACATTTTTATGGACGTGCATTACTTTGAAAATAAATTATTTTCTGATCTTTAAGAAAAAAATACTCAGTATTTCTTCTAGATAATTTATTTCTTAATATTATATGTACTTATTGTTACATATTAATTACTGTAAACTGTTGGTTGTAATAATTACTAAAATACAGAAATTTGTAAAAATCGCAAAATAAATTCCTTTATTATTAAATTAAATGGACATTATATACAAATAAATTATGATACTTTTAATAGAAACAAAATATCAAAACAGTAGGTAAACAGAGATTGAGGAATTTTTATATAAAAAAAAGATATTTCAAATAAGTGATAAAATTTATAAAACATTAATCAAAGGTAATTATTTCCTTGTAAAAATTGTCACTACTAAATGTTTTTTTTAAGGAATCTATAGCAATATGTATTAAATTTTTTCACACTGCTATAAATGAATTAAACAAATTTTAACTAGATTTAACTCCTTCAATTAGAAATTGTTAATTTGAATGTCCATGAAATTTAGCTCGTTTATTAAACATTTTTACTTTGATAAGCATGTTCACAGCATTAATCACATTCTTATTTCATGTTAATATATTGATTTTGGGTCTTTAAATAACAACTATTAGTAACAGGTTTGAAAAATATGCATAGAACTTTCATGCCTTTTGATAGATATTTATTGATATATACTGCTATCAAAATTTATAATACATCAGTATTTTTATTTAAATATCTGCAAATTTATTTGAATTATAATGAACAGTTCGAAGTCTGCTAATTATATTTAACATAACAAATTTAACGATTTTTCAATTAGCAGTCCATCTCATATATAAATGGTAAATCTTACTGGGCAACTGGAGCATTTGTTTCGCCTTATTTCTTAAATATTCTTTATTAAGTTTTATCGTACATAGGTATGCAACAAATAATGAAATAAAAATCTGAAACTTTATAAATAAATCAAATATTTAAACAGTAGAAAATATTTGTTTTGTGATAAATATTTTTCTTTTTGATTATTTTCGCTACTTGATTTCTACAAAAAATTTAATTTTAAACTTTCAGTAAAATTTTAAATTTAGTTTTCTTGGCAGCACATATAGTTTTATATTATTATAATATTTAACAAAAATCATTATATTACAATATATACATTCAATAATTCATATTAAATAGTCATAATTGCTATATAATTCATATTGAGTCTAGAAAGATGAAAAATATCTCACTGATATATATTTGTTAGTATTTTCATTGTTTTTTTGTAACCGTTTTTTTTTTCATTAAAATATTTATCTCCAGATTGTTACATCTTGGATACTTCATCCAAGTCAGTATTCTGACAGGAGACAGAAACTTATTTTGTATGGATGGGATTTAAGAACCATTTCGGTAAGAAAATTTTAAATATGTGAACCGATTTTACTGTGATTTTATGTTATCTGAACTTCTTATGCTTTAAAATATGAACTACTAAAATTTATTATTTTATCTTTTTGACAGTTATATATTTATTAATGCTCTTTAGTCTACTAGAATTTATTGGAATTAATTTTGCTGTACTCAGTCATATTATGAATAAATAATTAAATTGCATTTTTTATTCAAAACTAATTTTTATGAAATGAAAATATCTCTACAGAAAATTAAAATGTTTCTTTCATTGTAGAATCTCAATCTGCAAGAAGATTCAGATGTGGAAGATTTTTTTTTCTATGCTGAAACTCTTCAGGTGAATGTTTAATTCAAGTACAAATAATGTCATTTATTCATCAAATCAACAACTTTTAAATCATTCTATCTATTTTTAAAGGCTGGGATCAAAGATTTATCCAAAACAGTGGAAAATGGTGACATGGAAAAATATCGCCTTCTTAAAGTTTCATTGGCTGCAAATGAAGTACCTGAAAATTTTTTATGGTTTGCAAAAGTTGTGGTAAGCGTTTTATTAATATTACCTGAGCATTCATTTTAATAATCTGTAATTCACAAGAGCATTTTTTTTTTCAAATAAACAAGTGAGTTATTAAAATTAGAATAGATTTCAGTCTTTTATTGGAAGATGCTAACAATATTAAGCCACAGATTTCACACTATTATCTATGTTTACATTAGTCACTGTAAAAATCGAAAGGCTCTAAAATATATCTATCAATATATTGAAATTTATAACATTCATAATGAAGTTCTTACATCATATAAAATAAAAATGGTACAAGTTTTACAAATTGTAAATTATTTTATATTTTTGAATTAATAATCTCATTTATTGCATTAATTTCATATTTTATCATTATTTAATTTAAAATAGGTTGTCAAGCCAACATTTTATTGCATTGCTTTTCCAATATTAAAACTTAAATCAATAATAATTTTAATACTTATATGTTTATATAGATTGTGCACTGGTGTAGTTTAAGGCATCTTTTGAAAATTTCAAAGCACAAATACTCAGTATTATGTAATATTGTTTATAATATTACATGAGATGTATATTTATATTATTATATTTGCACTTCATATAGTAATGAATTTCTGAAAGTAAATCGAATATCATATATTACATTTTTATAACTTTAATTTAAGTCTTTAGATTTATTTAAAATATAAATTATCTGTTTAAAAGCAAATATTATGTTTGCATTAAATTATAGTTTATGTAAATGCATACTATTTTTAGGGTGATGGTATGCCACTTCTCCACAGGGCTGTGCTTCACAACAGATTAGAAATAGTTAATGATATTTTGTTAGAAAAACCAGTACACGAGTCTATTGATAATTTGTTTGATCAGGTACTTTAGAATTATATTAATATATAGCCAGTTATTTATAAATTTTTATTTTGATATTTAATTAAACCTGTTGTTGTTGTTACTTACTTCCTGTGTTCAGTAGAGCTAAACCATGTCTATGAATTTATTCACTCTCAAAAAGTCCAAAACCATGATTGAGTTTCTATGTGGATCTAGTTTGAAAAGCTCCAGATAATCCAAAATATGATAAGGAGTCGCCTGTTCTCTGTGATACGTCACACAGATAGGATAGGTCTTTTACTCATTACTGTAACACTGAGATCTTAAATGTCCACTTTTAAATTTTGAATTGACTGTCTTATCGCTTCTGCTACACTGGAGGGATGTTCCAGGAGGCACTGTCAGATCTTGTAGCCCTCTAAGAAAGTTCGGATTAGGTTAAAAAATCAGGAGCATTTAATGTTCCCAAAAAACCTCTTTATCCAATAAGTCTGCTGTTTCATTGCCATGGATGTCATTGTAACAGTATTGCAGACCGTAATAAGCTTTTCGAACGAAACCCTCCTCTTAAATCACGAAATCGACTCTTTTTAGACTGCATAACAGCTGAGCCAACATATGTATCACAGATAATTAAACCTAGTTTAGCCTTTTAAAAACTTAAACAATTCATTAAAAAAATTCCTTTTCTAATGCATTTTTATTTAAAGTTTTACATTTATATAACTACATTGAATTGAAATTGAGTTTAGTTACTTTAAATGAAATGAAAAAATAGATATTAATGATCTATATACTTTTAGTTGTAATTAGAAATATGAATGTGGTTATTAGATATTAATGTGGTAAATAGAAATATGAAGTCATTAAATTACAAGATCTATTGAGATCAGGATTAAAATGACCTGCTCATAATTCATCAATGTAAAAAAATCAATAGTTATATATTTGGAAGCAAACTAATTGATAATCACTATATCATAACAGTTCAATTAAGAATTTTCTGATTTTGCCAAAGCCGAAATTTTTAAGAATTGTGTTACGATGAATGTTTTATATAAAAAGTGTTTATGAGCTATTTCCAGAATCATTTGTATAATATATAGTGTTTTATTGGAGACTGCATAAAATGATATAACATGTCATTTTCAAAACTGTAATAAATGTGCTCTCACAAAGATAAGGCAATATAAATTAATGTATAATTGCATTGTTTTTAGAAAAGTTTCATTATCATCAAGAATAATCCATAATTAAGTTTTTTAACATTTTTTTCTGTAAAAAATTAGAAATAACATAAAAAATAATTTAAATAGCAAATATTTCATATTAATTTCATTATTTTTTATAATATTATATATAAAATCAAAAAATATAATTTTTCTGTCATATGAATTCAACCTCTATGAAAATAGAGGATAAAAAAAGTGTTGCCTTGAAATTCCTCAGAGCTGGTATGACGAATGTCACTTAGTTAAGGATGACAACCATAAATCTTAAAGTGTATTATTTCATTACTTTCAGTAATACTGTAAATTTTTCTTTGCTTTGATGATTCATGAAGAAACTTCTATTAAATGTTGCTGATAGAACTGGATAATTGTATGAATATAAACTAGCCCTGATATTTACATAAGTGTATTTATTGGTCACTGAATTTTAATCTTGTGTAATAACAAACTTCCAGTATTTTTAGAACTGAAATTATGCACTTGTTACTATTAGTTAAGAAAAAGTCACAAGACATTTTTCACTGTGTAATTCAATTAGTTGACAATGCAGTCAACTCTATATTATTTGTTATTTAAAGCTGCATTGGGAACAAATGACCAACAATCAGAAAATTATGATTATGTGTTAAAAAATTTTTTTTTGACTTCTTTACCTTTTTGACCTACTCATTTAGTCTGAAAAATGGACTTAAATGTAAAAAATAAGTTAAAGAAATATATAAAATCAGAAATATTAGCATACATTATATTTAATTTTAAAAAATAAGAAAATTTTTGAAATTAAATATAATGTATGCTAATCTGCATACCTGAAGAATTTTATTTAAGATTTAAAAAAATAATAATACAAAAGAATTGAATATTCAAAAATTCCCCTGCAGCCAATATATTTAAATTTTTGATTCCTGTATGTGCATATATTTTAAAAATTCATTACGCCAAAATGAATTCCTTTGCAATGATCATAAATTTATCGATTTTTAAAGTTTATCAATTGATAATAGTATTTTTAAAAATTATAGTTGGGTCGATTTCATCCATGATTTTTATAAAATGAATAAAATAATAACTTCCCCCTTTACACATTTTCAGATTTATATTACTCATGTAATTCCTAATTATTTTGTTTTACTTTCTCTTCAGCTATATTCTCTGAAAGAAAATAATAATAAAAGAACAATTTAGCTAGAATAAAATGAATTGAATGGTATGCAAGAGATTTATAATGAATTTAACTAAGCAGAAATATAGTATAAGAAAAAAATTAGTAAAAGAAATTTTGAATGCAAGAACAACAAAGGAATAGTTAAGCATATTATTTGTAACTTTCATTCTAAAATCTAAAATGTTTTACGTTTAATTAAAATCCAGAATGCTTTGAATATGAATTATTATAGGAAATATATTTATTTTAGAATCGTCGTACTGCATTACATTACGCTTATGCTAATTCTAAAGTTAAGGAAATCAAACAGCTACTGATGTCCTATGGGTGCTCTGAACATGTATTAGATAAGGTATGATGATTGTAAGAATTGTATGCATTTAGTTTTAATAAAGAATTACACACTCTAGATATGATATATTTTTACTTTTATTCCATTAGAATTTGATTGCCATATTAGAAATGTGAGTGATTTTTATTTACATATATTATTTTATAGCCTGCTGTTACAAGAATAGTTTCCTTAATAAAATTTATGACCCTTTATTTTTTTAAAAGAATGATTCAAGTACAAGAGAAATTTAAAGTTATTGCAGTGTTTTCAAAAGGGTTTACTTTAACAAAAAATATTTCATATCACATCAGAAAATTTATAATTTCAAATTTCTGTTAAGATATTTTTAAAATATTTGTAATCAAGTTTAGTATAATTGCTAACCAGTGTAAAAAAAAGAACCAAATCACAAAAACTGTTACTGTAAATACCATTAAAATACAAAGTTTTGTTTAAAAAATATTACAGAACTTGGAAACTGGAAATTAACACAATTATCGATATGACTTTAGCATTCTTTCATTGTCAGATGAATAGATCACATTTTTCTCAGAAAAATTATTATTCAATCATATTTGGAGTGCATGATATGTGATCAGCAATTTCCATGGTGTAGTTAAATAAAAAATTGATTTCATGTAATTTTTCTAAAAGCAACATGTCAGTTGCAGAATTTATGTCCTAATATTAACACAAAAGATATAGTGCAGAATATATAAATGATTTTCATTGAAAATTTTTATAAAAGCCAGTTTTGAAACCATAGTAATGTTTCTATAAGGAGTTTCTGATTAGGTTATTTCCTAAATATATCGACAAACAGTATTGATTTTATTGCATATTTAAGTTTCATTCTTTGAAAGTTCTGTTGTCATGACAAATTTTAAATTAATTTTGATCATTAAGCAAGGAAGATATGTATTGTTTATATTCTTTGTTAAATTTATAAATAATTATATAATTATGTATAAAAACAATTTACTGTTATGTAGGTATATTGTATGAAAAAAATTAATAATAACAATTTCAGATTAAATTATATATATATTAGAAGAATGTATAATAAGTTTAAAATTGCTTATTCTAACTTAGAATCATATGTTTCTTTGCTTCAGACAAATCGTGAACCACTGGATTTCAGAGATAAACAAGATTCTCCAATTTTGTTGGATCTTTTAAACAGATTAAAGTCAAATGTAAGTAGCTTAACAACATTGGGCAAATTTGTTTAAAAATGACTATCTTTTACAAGAAAAAGTAATGTAATAGTTGTATTTATTTTAATAACATTCTGAATGTGTAAAAATTGTTTTTGTTATATTTGAAAACAAAGATTCGATCAGGATTTTGACTATTCGCACAAAACAAAAATGTAAATGTATTTTTTAGCATTTCCCCAATTTTGTATTTGAAATTTTATAAAATGATATACAAAATAAACCCAATGATATAATTTTATACTTAGGTATATTTCATCAGTTTGAGAATAGACAAAGAGGCTAATGTTTACAGAAACAAAATAGCATTTTTAATTCAAGGTTATGTTAAAAATCAATTTAGATGTGAAGCATTACATTTAGGAACACATGATTTCTTTGGTAAACAAATTCAATTTTTATGAAATATTCAAAGTGTTATGAATTAATCACAGACAGGTGAGGCTTAAAACTACTCCGGGTGAAAAGATATTTGATTAGTTGGAAAACATAAATGGAGATTGTTTATTTCATGAATTTCCAATGCATAAGGAAGTTCTTGTCTTAAATATTTTTATTTTTGTATGTATATATCAGAACATTTATGTTAGATACTATTTGCTAATTTGAATTTAATTACATATGCATACTAAATTTAATATTCTTTTCATGAAACAATAAACTGGTTGAATAACATTTTTAAAGGTTTTTCATTCAAATGTCACCACAGAGAAAATGCAGTACTTAAAATGCTTAATGACCTTATAGTGACTACCATTTGATTCTTTATAATTTATATATAAATATATTCATGAAATATTCCTTCAACTCCTTTGTGACTGGGACGACAATTTAATGAATAATTTTAAATTTAATTAATAAAATCTCTATTTTATATACATTATAATTAAACAGCTCACAGAGAACATTAATTAAATTTTTTAAAGAAGCAAAAATAATCAGAAAATACAACCACAATATCTTTTATTTAAAATGATATAGCTTTATTATCATACATTTTTTTACTGTACAAATTTTTTTCATAAGAGAAACTCATGTTTGAAAAAAATATCACAATGAAATATTTTAATATTAGTAATTTATAAAAAAATCTCTCATTGGATAATATCTATTGGAAAGTTATATTTTATTATTTCCAATCAATCAACCCCAACTGTAAATTAAAATTATAGGTTATTTAGAATACATTTGTTTCAAAATATTAATATGTTTATGCATAAATTTTTATTTTCCTATTAAGGGGGGTGGAGTCTCTCGCCTCTATATGGTGCCCCCTTGAACGCCTTTTGGTAACCAAACGAGACACACTTTCGTCACTGCATCCCAATTGTGATTATGCCTGCTATCAAAACAAGAAAAGGGCCTGAATGCAACTGCCACCTCTGCCCTTTTCTGGAATGCTGGTGGCCTGTCTGGTACTAAATACTGTGAGTTCAAGTCTATTTTGACTAGAGTGACGTATTTGCAATTAACAACTGGAGCTGGTGTGTACTGCAGGGAATTTTTTGAGGAATCTTTACCTATGGGATCTGGGGCCACAAACTTTGATGCTAAAATTGAGGCCATAAAGTGTGCCACTGTGAATCTTCTTGGACTGAGCACTCTTCTTTTAGAGTTGGGTTTGTATGTCATTGGGCACCTCTGGTTTTAGACTGAGCACTCTACTAAAGAAAGTTATCTTTTTTTATTGACTCCCAGTCTGCTATTGTGGCCTTCACTTCATATTCAATTAACGATTCATTTCACGTGGAAGAAGTAAAATCACTCTTCAATCATGCCATTTCCGTTGGGTGGGAGATTGCTCTTCAGTAGATACCTAGCCATTGTAATATCTATGGGAACGAAAAAGCAGATGACTCTGCAAAGAATGGATGTAAACTGCAACAGCCTGATTTTATTCCATCATACCAACAAATCTGCAACTTAATCAAAAACAAACTCCTCAAAGACCTTCATAATTCATATAATAAATTACTAAAGACAAAGCTTGGGGCACCCTGTTGAACTCTCCACTCCCCATGTGCCTCCCATGCTCCATTTTCACAGCCAATTTCAGAATTTTGACCGGACATGACTTTCTCCAAGGACACTTAACCGTATCGCTGTCGTCAACACTCCCTACTCTTGTGTCCTTCAGGAGCTTTTATGGACTTTATTCATTTGACAAGCTGTCCTGCGCTTTCTCTTTTGAACTGTTTAAACAACAACTTCCACAATAAGGCTAATTTTTATTGGGCTGCCAGAGGACTCATGGCCGGTAAGGCCGTTGTAACTACGTAGGATAAAAAAATATCTTAAAAATCTTGAAAAATCACGTTCCTAGTAATAATTGATCAAGATACAGCATTCCAATTCTCTTGTTAAAGGTGATTGTATCATTAGCCTGAAGTTACTTTGGTTGCATAAATAACTATCTTTAAACTTTTCGTAGGATTTACAATCATCCTGAATAGCAGGCCAATAAATATAATGAGATTGACTGTTTGAAAATTTCGCTCTCTTGTTATCTTGTATTGTATGATCTGTAGCAGAATCCATATTTTTATGTTTTAAAATATTCTTTATTCTATAACAAGTTAATTTTTTTCAGACATTTCATGAACCAGAAGTCGACCCATGGAATACTCAGTTGGATCCTAAAAACCTGCTTCAAATTTCTTCACATACTTGTGATCCAGCTTCCAAACAAGCTTTAAGTGAAATTTATCACGATTCTGATAATGAAACTGCTTCTCAATATTCAAATGATGAAATTGAAGAAAGACAGCCATTGTGTTTAATAAGCTAGATGAAATTTTGTAATGAAAATAAATGATATGGTAGTCATGCAGGTGTAAAATGAAAAATATTGTATTTTTACTGTATACAAATTGACTGTAGAACTTAATATATAAATATAAAATAAAATTTATTTATTATCAATACAGCTGAATTCTTTTATGTATATCTTGTAAAAGAAAATAATGGAAGACATACACATTATGAAAGAATTCATATCTGCTATCACATTTTATTTAGTGGAATTGCATTCGAATATTTAAGTCACCATTCTCTTATTTCTTAATCAGTTTGATGATTCAAACATTTAAAGTTTAATCCAAGGGTGCTAGTTTTTCATCTAGGTGGGCTGATTTATCTTTTGGAAAATTTCAAAGTTGAGATTTCATTTAAAAAATTACATTTTATGAGAAATTTAAAACATAATATAAGCTTAAAAATTTCAATTTGTACGTGAAAATAATTCAATTCAAAGGATCATCTGAGACTTATTTTATCTGAAATTTAATCGGTTTTCTCTCAGAACAATGTTTAATTTCTTCACACAATCTGTGTATTACTGTGATGAGATTGATGTTAAATATGAGAACTTTTTGTTTGATATTGTATTTAGTAGAGAGAGAGAGAGCTTGATGTGATCAAGCTATTAAATACAAAGCAATTATTGCAGGACTTCTGAGTGTGAAAATACTTATTTTTTACTTCAGTTCTAAAAATTATTGTGTTCATGCAGAGATCACCTAATATTATATTAACTTTGTCCAGACTGAAAAACTGGGGAAAACGCTGTGGTTAAAAGCATAAAAAATATTTAGAGAACAAATTGAATATTTTTTCTATTGTTGTTACTTATCCCCTTGGTGCAAGAAAATCTACTTTAGTCCAACAAAGGATGTCATATGAATGCTTAGATAATGTTTAGCTCATCTAACAGGTATTTCCAAGGTAATCAGGTAGTAGTGGCAAAGCAAGGGGAAAATTTTTTTTCTGATCATGAAATTTGATGCCTTTCAAATTATCATTTGTGAACCTTGTCAAACTCATTTGTAAAGGCCTGAAACTGCTACAGAACAGAGACAGACTCCAATGTGCAAAGAATTCTGAGCAGCATAACAGTTAAAAACTGGAGGAAGGGGCTTAGTAGAAAGTATTTTACTTTTGTGGAGTGACTAGTTTCCCAAAAAATTCTGCAGAGCTGGCGATCGGAAGATTACAACCATTTCTGTTGTCATTACTAATCCTTCAAGACCTAGCAACAGCTATATCTGGTTCACAAGTCCATGGAACAGCTTCTTTTAGTTGAAAAGACCAGAGCAACCATAGGGAGAAAACTCACTGGTTGCCATAGCATAGCATAGTGGCCTTCATGCCTATTAACAACCATTTCTAATAAGTGTGTATCAGTAATCTCATTTCTGTACACCCCAATGTGTGACGGTATCTACTGAAAACCCTGGGCTTAGCTCAAAGACAAGTACTAAACTTTTCTGCTCAGGTTTATTACATATTTTTAACCATTTTTTTAGATATTGAATGGCATACTTGTTGCCTGTCAAAATCCAAATGCTACCACTATCAAGAGTTCTCCCAATAGCTACAAATTCAGATCTAAAAACTGAGTCAAAGTCAGGGTTAAGGACACTTATTTTCCTTCTCACAGTTACTGATGAAGATACCACTCCCAGTTCTACCATATTCAAATTTGCTATTTGTGTAGATAGCCAAGGCTTCAGAAGGCATATCATTAACGATGCAAACTGTTTTAAAAGATTAGGATTGTCTTTCTGCTTACTAGGGTAGGTGCAGGTGCTCAAATTTCCTCATTGAAATTAACATTTCCAAATAATACCATAGAAGGCAATCACCTATAACTCAATAATGGAATGATTTTGTTCATAAAACCATGTTACTATCTGCTTGACCCGATTTAAAATATAGTTAGAAGCTCTATTAAAATCACCAAAGGCTTGACAATTTATTAAAATATCTTTAAGTTTTATCTTGAGTGAGTAAGTGCCTTTTTCTGGTGCAAAATCCAAAATAAGGACACTGCTGAACGAATAGTTAAAAATATACTGAATCAGGATCAAAGATGTAAATAGTCTATTATAAAATGGTCCAAACACAGAGTTGCTGCAGTAAAAAGGTATATATTTGAAGCTTATTTAAGAATAAAAATAGAACAAAGAGAGCACATTAAAGGCAATGTAACTCTGATAGTTCTTAAGAAAGCAGAGATTTGGTTTGTTTGTCGCTCAACGGTCATTTTTTGCACACGAGGGCTAATTAGACCGGGACTTACGGCTTAAAGTGGATTCCGAACCACTACAAACATCCATGCCCACTGTGGGATTCGAACCCACGAACTGTTAAGAAAGCAGAGATTTGGATAGGGTGTTTCGCCTATCAAGTCTAGTAAATTTATGATTGTGTTGTGAAAAAAAAAAGGTAAGACAAGATGTGGTATATTATTAAAACTATTTTACATGTCAAACACAGAGGTGTAGGCTCCTTAAAATATAAAGATGCATCAAACAATTGTGACGATAGGTAGTCGAGATAAAATAACCCCAGCATGCCTGTACGAGATACTAGTCCCATTTCGAATGAGAGGTTTAAGACAGAAAAGCTTATTTGTAAACTGCCGATTCCCGGAATTCTGCAAAATAGAAATGATATATATAGAGGCTAAATGCTTAATGTTGATTGCTTGGTTTATAAGGTCTAAATTATTTGGCAGCAAAGTTTGCTTGTTCATTGATGGTGATACTGACATGACCGAGAAAGCTTAATGCGCCTAAGTTTTAATGGAGGTATGTTGCTGTTAACATAGAGACTGTTGATGATGAGCATGGTGAACCAGGTCTAATCATATTAGGACAGACTTTGAAGCAGAACCTGGCATCAATCATGCTGAATGCTTAAACAAACAGCTAAAAGAAATCAAAAGCATCAAAAACAAGTGTTGTATTTAAAGAGCAGAAAAAAAAACTTTCAATGTAATTTTTTTCACATATAGGAAAATAGTAGAATATTTTTCTCATTTAATTTTAAATGACTATAAACGACTCAGTTAATCACTATTAAAATAACTTTAAATATTCACATTGTATACTTAAATTCTGTATTAATGTATGTAATATTAATTCTTTATGCAATTCAAGAACTCTGCATTAATTATCTATTTCAATTCTAGTTATTAAATTCATATGAAGAATGGCTTAAAACTAGAAAAAAAATTCCATTAATTAAAATTAATAAACAAATTAGACTTTTATAAAAGTTAGCAAATATCACCATTACTTTCATGTGTAAAATAAAAATATAGTTGCAACATCTCAGATTTTCCTTTATTAATATGCAAATTTTGTCTTTCAAATGAAATTCCCACATTGAACCATGTGTTAATTATAATTTAACTGGTTAACTTGGGAAAATAAATTTCCTCTTTTAATATATCTTGTCAAATATTTCCAAAACGAAATTTCAGGAACTGAAATGGTGCAGATGTAGATTGATTACATTTCCAGTTCTAATAGTCAATAGCACGATTAGAATACGATTATTGTAAAACAATATATTAACTTCAAATAATCTTTTATAAATCATTTTAATAGATTGCTCAATAATAAATTAGAATGAAACTAAAATAAACTGGACAGAACTTTATTTTGAAATAAAAGATCATGATTTAAAAAAAATCATAAGGCAAATAAACATTTTCTTCTCTCAATCACATGTATATATATTATCAAAAATTATATTCAAGAAACTCGGACTAATTTGACAATACCATCAATTTGTGATTTTATAACAAGATCAAACAGAACTAGATGTATCTATAGTCTTTCTTATATTTAGTTGAAATGTCAGAAACTTATAATTCTTTTCAATATATTTTATTGAAAATTTCAAAATAAATAAGCTTATAAATATCTTAATTTCTAACATAAAAAAACTGTCAAGAGGAAGTTACAATTCCATGAATTTCCAAAAACTAAATTCAATGGCAAGACAGCCCAGCCCGTATATGAGTCAACCTGTTCAAAGGGTTGTATGAAACTCAATTTTTTAAAAAAATTTTAAACTTAATCTGCAGTACTTTGCTACCTTGAATTCATATACACCAAAGAAAATATTAAGGAGAACAATTCAAAACATTTTACAGATTCTATTTTGTGAAATATGTTAAAGCCTAAATTATGTCTCTCTCTCTAATATTAAAATAAAGAAAATTAAAATCGTTTAGATTCCGATAAATGCATAGAGAGGACTTTATGAACAATAGCAGGAATACATTATATATAATTTTAAAAAAGTACTTTGCCCTAACATGAAAGAGAACTTTTCCAACTTTTATTTCATATTATTCTTAAGTATGAATATATTAATTTTATACAAGCTTTCAATACAACTTAAAATATTTTTTTTTCCTTTTCTAGACATACAATTAAGCTATAAACTTGTAACATATACTAATGGCTGCCCTTTTTGACACATTATTAGTTAGAGAATTGGAATTTCTCAACTGATTTTCAAAAGATTCTTTCTAAAAAGAGTTTAACAAATAAGACACTACCCTAAACACATTTTTCTTAGAAATATGAAAATTGGAAAAAGATAATTTCAATTGAAAATGTTACAATGAGAAAATTGTCACCAATATGTGAGTTTTAAGTTAGTGAAAGAAATTGCAATAATCGAATATTTTTTTCCAGGATCAATGATCAGGATAGAAAATAAAAATGACTAAAGTTAAATTGACTGTATAAACTTTGTGTCAAGAACATTGAAAGATTTATTTTTTAAACCAAAACAAAGCTATGTATATATATGAAAGTTTGAATTATATTTCTTGTATTTTATAATTAATAGTTATTATCCTAATGACACTTGATTTCTGATTGAAATTTAATTGTTACTTATTTTTAATAACCATAATTACATATGATGTCATTTAACAGTAAATGATATAGTAAACCCAATATCATATCAACTCAGGCTGATGTTTAAACACCATACTTTAATCACGGGTAAAATATACTAGTATTGATTATTTACTTAGTTATTTATACAAGTAAAATGTATATCCTAATTTTTGATGAATGGTATTATTGTACATGCTGAATACGGACACTGCAACATTAGCCTGTATACATACTCATAAGGCACTGATTTATACTTTAAATATTAACTACTCAAAATACTTTTCTTTGCTTTTAACAAATTTTTTAATATTCTAATGTAAAATAATATTGCACTGAATGTTAATAATTTATATTACAATGATTAGATTGTTTTCCTTAGATATTAACTGAAATAATAAAATCAGATAGTATTCTAGAAACGAGATGGAACACAACCTCTAGAAACAATTTTGATGATCAGAAGCAACAAATTCATCTTTGTACAATATTTTCTAACAGCTTACATTTAAATATTAGCATTGTTTATGAAGTATAAAAAATTAGAACATTTAATTTCATAAATTACTAATTTTTAACATTATGTTTGCTATAAAATTTATTTACAATTAAACCATTTTTAAGGTAGCTAAATTAAAAAATTTTAAAGTTCGGAAGAAAATATTTTTATACCGTACACAGATTTTGGCTTATTAGTTTAAAGAATTTTTTTCCACAAGTGCTAAATTGGCTAGTTTATAGTTTAAAATGGTGGTGGCAGCTCAACGTACTAATTGCTGAAGCGATTTTCACAATGCTAACCATTTGCATTAATCATCAGATCAATGCAGTGCACAGGGAAAATAAAACAGAAAACTAGTGTCATAAAATAAAAATATCTTATTTAACATTATAAGACACTGTTTTTTTCATATGTAAAAATAATCCTTTGAAATTTTCAGTTTTTTCATTAAAAACTTAATTAATATACTCTTAGATTTTCACTATATTCACAAATATTAATTACCAAGAATAAAATAGGACCTCCCTCTTTCAAATTTAAAACAATTTTTAATAGATTAGAAAAATAATAAGTTAGACTGAATCGTTTAAGTAATTTGATACTTGAACAAATAAGTTCTCCAAAAGTTATAACATATGTGAAGTTGATCAATATAAAATGCTAAGCATAATATGTTCCTTTCTAGCAACAAAATAATGATAAAGGCAAAATGTGCAATTAAAAATAATTTTTTAAATGTAAAGAAACTCAATTACAAACTCATTACATATTGGAAATAATTTCTTGGACCAGATACTCATATAAGATTTTACAGTAGTAAATCTCAACACATTCATATTTTCATTGCATTCATATCTTATATGCAGGTTTGATTGATTTATGTACATTAGATTTGATTGAATTAAATATAAAATTAAAAAAGAATGGGTCAAAAAAATAAAGGTCCTATGATTTTAAAATAAATATTTTATTTAAATATATATTTAATCATTTAATAAGTACTAAAAGTACTTTTAAAATATACATACAATAAAGTAAAAAATGCTAACTTTGTATTCTTAAAAAGGAAAAAATTCAAAAGGTAGGTTACCTATAATAAATAATAAAAGTAGCACATTTCAATGTTTCATAACAAATTTATTACTTGGAATTGTTACATTGACAGTTTCAACAGGATTGAAAGTACATTGTTACTGGATATAACACATTTTAATCTTTTAAATTAAACCGAGTAATTGGTATATTTGAAATGTACCAAACATTCAGTTGGGATTTCCGGCAAAATACATTCAATTGTTTAGAATCAATCATTACCTAACTATTCCATCTGTCATGTTGCTTTGCATTAAATTTAACACATGAAAGTTATAATAGAATTAAGCTAAAAGCTCTTAAATTTAAAACATCACAGCCCCCAATAATAAAATTTTTTGTAGGATTTGCATGTAATAAAATGTTTACTAAACAGAGAATTTGTGTCTCATTATATAAACTAAAAAAAAAAATGTTTAATCATAAGGTGCAAAACAAGTGAAATCTAGCAAATAAAGTTTTGGTTCATAAAAATACAGTATTCTTTATAATATACAATTTATAATAGTTCATTCTTTCTACACAGACAAAAACAAAATAAGATAAAAATACTTATTGAAAAAAAATATCTGAATTACACTTTTATTCTTCAAACATTTGGTTAAGTCTTTCAAGTAGTAAAAAACACTTTGGCGAAACAAAATTACTTCCAAAATATGTGTGGTAGGCAAAAATCCTAGGAAATAAAATCAAAGCAATAGTTAAAAATTGCTGCATTTTAATTCCTATTTTTTTTATACTTCCTGATGCTAAAGTCCAATTTCATTTTATTTCTTATTTTTTTAATGATTGCTTTTTTCAGGCAACTTCTACTTCTCAAACAAACCAATAGCTTCAAAATATTACAGGGAAGGTGCAAAAAATGGGTCTAAACGACAAATTTTCCAAGAAAAATGCCCAGCAATCCAATGGTGAGCATCACGGCTAGATAGAGCATTGGTGATTGGGGCTGTTCCTGCAGTTGGCTTTCAAATGTGGGCCGTGAATGAGACTCTTTTGCACTGCCTGCTTGACCTCCGAGTTGTGAACCTGCATCACTCGTTGGACCGCGAGACCTTAGCCGCAAGCCCTCTGCCTATTCAAGATAAAAAAAAACAAGTTAAATAATTACCTATGAACACTTTTAATTTGTGCACAAACTACAGAATTTAATATTATTTAATCAAAAATTAAAAAAAACACTCAATTTATATATAATATATATTGAGGAACAAATCTGCAGTATATCAAATTAACACAGAGCATTCCCCTTCACCAAATGATGGCAGTTGTTTATAGTGAAACGTATTTGATAAGTCGGGAAAGGGATGGAAAATTTAATGAAAAATCAGCTTTTGAATAATTTAAAATTATACAGCAGTTAATTTCTAAAGAATATCTATTATTGGTATTCAGATGTAATGGCAGAAGAGATATGAAGGTTTATTGCATATTTCTTGAATGGATTGGAGGCTGTCAACTTACTGTTTTTATTTTTAAAAAAATAATATAATTAGCTGTTGTGAACAAATATGTAAGATCAAAATCCAACTAAAAATATCACAAAATTATGCACTTGCAAGACATGTTCACATACACATTATCCTATTACTGTTTATGTGAAAAGCTTTAAAAAGGAAATACTTTTTTTGACCAGATTGAGCAATTTGCTGCACACCAATAAATTATATTAGTTTAGACGACTTACATTAGAAGAACATGTACAAAGCTGAATCTCAACTTATCACATCTAGTCAACATTGATGATATTTTAGGCCAATTCTAAAGGGAAATCCTATAAAATCAATAGATTCTCATATATTAAGACCTCAGTACCAGATTATGAGGAGAATTTTGTATAACTTAGTAACATGTAAATTGTTGGATAGAAGACAAATTGTCAAACTTCTACTATTTATTAAACTACTATGTGTATAATGATACACTACTGACTGTACTAATCCTTACATAGTTGAAATGAAAAAAGCTCCTAAGATATAACTTAGTAAGGAACTATTGGCTGTTGAAACCACCCTTCAGTATTCTTAACAGACAGACAAAAAACTTACTGTTCTTTCATCTCTGTGTTGAAACAGCAAAACAGTGTACTGTGATAGACAACAGGACATTACACACATTATATATATATATATATATATATATATATATATATATATATATATATATATATATATATATATATATATATAATAAAATAAAAAAAGTAGCCAGTTTTTTCTAAGTCATCTAACATAATAAATTTCCACAAACAACTTTATGCCAACATAAAATATTATCTGAGGACTTATCTGATAAAGTATTGTATACAGTGTATTAATTAACTTTCTTTTTTATAAAGTAAAGGCTCTACAACTTCATATAACTTCTTCTGCACTTTATATTACACAACAATATAAAGTAATATTTTTATTTTTTTACCAATGAGCCTTTCCTTTTATTAGATTAATCAGAAAATATTAAGTAAGAAATTATAAGTAAAAAATCTAGGTACATAATCTTACTTTTAACTGGGAATTTTCTTGTTTTATTTGAAGAACTTCTTCTCTGAGTTTTCTATTTTCCTCTTGCATTTTCTTTAATTCCAATTCTATATTAGATGCCTTAGATAAACAAAATTTAAATGTAATATACTCACAAAATTAGCATTTATATACAAAAAGTAATTTTTTTCATTCTACATTAACATTAAAAGAAAAAGGATGAAACACAAAGTAAAACTTATTAAACCCATAAGCACATAAAATTATAATGGAATCAATCTATTTTACATTGCTTTTAGAAGAGTGTTAGTAATTTTCAAAATAAAAATTTAATAAAATTTGTTATACAATCTAAGTTAGAAGTAAAATGAGTATTTATATGAAAGTACTCCATTTTGAGTTACTTTTCAGAAATTAAAAATAAGTATTCTAATTTGATACAGAAGATGTACATCATTGTAAGCAATTAATATTCAGATAAAGCTGTAAACAAAAAACATGCAAGAAGAATCAAGGAAATTCAGAAGTGTAATCCATTGTCTACCAGTGAAAAAAATCATTATCCAGAATCAAACAATTTATAATAATAAATGAGTAAAAATAGACTAATTTTTAAATTTATGTATATTTTTAAGAATCAAAATGACTCATTTTAACTGTAATATGAATATCAATAAATTTATTAAAAATAATTAGAAATTAAATGCAACTCAAAATTTAGAATATACACAATTCTGGTTTGTGTGATCTACAGTTATTTATTACTAATACAAAAATTTAAACCCACACAAGAAAGGTGAAAACACAAATTATAACACAAAGCTGAAGGAGAATCAATAACCTATTATTAAAAATTTATTCTAAGTAATTATAAAAAATTTATAATAACCATTTTCATAATAACACAAGTTACTAATTATTAAAATGAAAAAACTTTCAAAATGGAAAAAAAAAAATTCTTTAAGGACCTTAAAATGAAAAACATGATTTTAATATGAAGCTCATAACACATTTAACCAATTCAGTAACTAAGATTAAAATATTTTTTAAATTGAAATTCCAGAAATATATTTAAAATGTAGTAGATCCTTAAAAAATTTATGTGGTATTCAAATTAAATTTCAAGCACTATAAAAATGAACATCACAAAAATTCATTCAATTGGAGGGAGAACAATTCTATTTAGTTTCAAACTAGAAATATTTTAAATGCTTTAATAAACACATTTATAAAAACAATTTTTTTCTGTTTATTTAAAGGAACTACCATCATACAAAAAACTCATGATTTTTACAAATTGTCTTTTAAATGAAAATTTTAAAATTATAAACATGATTTTTCAATCAAATTTTTATCAATTTTTTCTGTAAGGTTATTTTTGTTATGCAATTTTCTTCAATAATGAATTTCACAATTTGCTTATCCAAATCTAATGAAATTATTTTAACCATGAATTTTCATCTTATTTTCAAGCAGCATTTCTTACTCGAACAATTAACACCCAAACAAGAAAAATGCATGAACAACTTAAAAAACAGACAGTACAAATAAACAGTGCTTGTTTCCTAAGTTTATATTTCTTCCAGTACATATATGAACCTCTTAGCCATCAGAAATGTTTTCATAAAGAGTTTATTCAAAGTGTACATTCTGAAAATGTTAAGAAAAATTATAAAGTTAAAGATACTTTTAATATGAGATAATTATTCAAAAAACTTTTGTGATTTAGAATATTATACCAAGTAAGCTGTAATAAACAAGTTGTTTTCATCGTTATTTACTTTATAAATGTTCATAAATATTTGGAAAATAAACTAAAAACTATGGCTTTTATATTTTAATTAATTTAAAAAATA
This sequence comes from Latrodectus hesperus, assembly GCA_037975125.1. Taxonomy (NCBI): domain Eukaryota; kingdom Metazoa; phylum Arthropoda; class Arachnida; order Araneae; family Theridiidae; genus Latrodectus; species Latrodectus hesperus. Next base: position 62,839,798 of record CM075860.1, read on the forward strand.
TTGAGTTTAAAAATAAATCCTTTTAAGACAATGTGGAACTTTAATAACAGTCTGGAACAGCATTTTTATTCTTAGCAAAATTGCAAAAAATTAAATTTAATTAAAAAATACTTAAAAATTAAGCTAAAATAAGAACTTAGTGCTGAAATTTTCATAACAGAAATGTACAACCAAAAAAAAAATTTTTTTTGTTTAAGAATTTATTTAGATTTTACAACAGCTATTTTCAGAATTTTTCAATGAATGTGCAAACTATGAAAATAATTAGGTATAAAAATTATCTATTATCAATACTATTGTAAAAAAAATTTAACTGTCTTTATTGAAGTATTGCATGTTATTCATTATAGAAGAAGCTTAAAATCAGCAACTTGAAAAGTATAATTCATGTAAGTAGAGCAAGCATTCAAAAATAACAGAGGAAAACTGCATTTAGATTCCAGGAGTGGAGGTAAAAAGCAACAGGATTATTACCTTGGGGGATGATTTGATGGATGAATCTGCCACGACTTTGTTAGCAGTTGTTTTGTCTTCTCGTTGTACTGCATTCATATCTAAGTTATTCTGAAACACAGGGAATGACACAAGCAACAGTTATGGAAATTTTGCAGTCACAAAGGGAAAGGAAAATAAGGTAACACGAGAAAGAATGAAATTAGTGTAGGAGAAGTAAAGAACAAGCAAAAATACACTCATTTAGCAGTAATAATACAGATATAAACATTCATAAGCAACATTAATTTCTTATCTGGAAATAATCTAAAAAGGCCTAATCAACTGCATAATTAATGACACAAAAGAACACAAGAAATATTATGGAGGCTAATACAACATATGCACATATACCACAATAATTTTTAATAAAAACTTGTCACTTTAATATTCTACAGATGTTGCCAAGCAATTGCTAACTTAACCAAAAATTAAAGTTGATATTTATTACAAAAGGAATTTTCTTCTAAGCATATGCACCCCAAAAATGATTTTATTTGGAATTGATTTGACAAATTATGAGAAATTAAAAAACGTTTAGTATTAGAAATATTTTCCTAAGCAACTAAACATAGGTGAAAATAATTTTATTTCTAAAATGAAACAAAAGTTATCATAATGTTCATTTAAAAGTTTTGCCAACAAATTTCATTCAATAAAAAGACACTTGATATTTAACTTTATTTTTGTCATTTTAGATAAAAAAAAAAAAGAATTCAGTAATAAATAAAAAGTATTAGCCTACTTGGAATGCATAACTGAAGTATTAACAGATATAAAAGGTAAGTAAAAGTTAAAATTCACAAACATTCTTAAGAAATTTTTGATATTTTTTTCTCACTGAAATAGTTTTACACAGATTTTGAACAATGAACAATTTAAATAAAAATAGTAAATTCTCCTTTTTAAAGGATACAAATTCTAGTAACGTCAAAAATTTCAAAATTTTAGAACTAATGGAACTTATTAAAAAACAATATTATGTGGAAATTTCTATATAGAAAGGAATTAGAAGAAACATTTAATGAATAGTATATAGACAACTGAAGTAATATACAACTATTTCTCAATTATTATACAGACTAGATTTATATCATTAGTTTCATTTACCATATTTTGAATAAAGTGATATTATGCATTTTAAATAACATAACTGTCAATCAAAAACTTGTCTGATTTCATGTGGATAAACTACTTTTAAATATTGACAAATTGAGTTGTTTTACCCAAATAAGTTGTCCATGACAATTGCATAGTTTTTATAATTTAATAGAAAACTTACACTTAAATAATCTTATTCTATAAAAACAATTTAATACATAAAATTGAAAATTTGGATCAACCAATGCAAAAAGTATTCACCTAATCAATATATACATAATCCATCCTTTCATACACCATTCAATATCTTTCTTACTTTTCTCACTCTAAATTAAAAATAAAGTACGAAAATTCAGATCTTTACCGTCACAAACTAAAAAATTGGTGAATAAATTGTGCATGAATTTTTTAACAGAATTTAAAAAAAAATTCAACATAAATTACTTTCTCATAAAAATGCAAGCTTCAGCTTTGAGCAAAAAGCAAATTTTATTAGCAATTTCAAAATGCATTTATAAATTATAAAATAAATAACACCTCCTAAACTCACAAAAAAAACTGAAAAGTTTGGCTAATTTGGCATATGTACCAGATGGTAATATTTATACAAAGAGAAATCTTAACTAAATTGTTAATAAATGAACTAAATGATCTGAAATTATATTGAAATAAATATATAATAAGTATTTCCACACATATTGAAAAATTCATATTACTCTTACTGCAGGTTATATTTAAACAAAATATATTCTAATTTTTAAGCCTACAATAGCAATGCACAAATCAAAAATAATTCTGGTTTATGTTAATCGTAAACCAAAATTATTTGATGATATGAATGAAATCGAAAATATTCAGGAAACTAATCAATAGAAGATTTTTAAGTGATTCTTATTTTACATATTTTAAGCTAATTTGGTCAATAATGAATTACAAATAAATGCATGTGAAATTAAAAAAATCATTAACTTTAATTATATTTAAATAAAAAGAAATTATTTTCTAGCAAAGAGGACCAGCATAATACCAAATACATGCACATTCACAAATAAAATAGGATGCTGTTAATTAACAGAAGTAACCAACTATCTGCAAAATAATTTAGTTGAGATTCAAATGGTATTTTAATAATTTGAATTAAATTAAATTTTATAATTAAATATACATGGAAATGAAAAATACAAAAATATTTAACTAAACATTTTCTGTAAAAAATCTACAGAGAATAGTTTTATATTAATATGTACAAATTATTAGAATATATTTAATTAAAAAAAGATATCAAAATATATATTTGTTAATTTTCTATACTTTAATAACCATCAATTTATTTGTTCAAAATTAGAACATTTTGTCATTTCTTTTAAAAAAATCTTTTCAGCAAAATTTCATACATTTTGCATGTAAACTTACTAATGTTATGCAATACTGTTAATGAACATAATCCATAAATAATAATTCAAGTTTAATTTTCTTACTTTCTCATTATTTAAAACTTTTTCAATGAGGAATGATAAATTTTTTTGTAAATTGTTTGTCAAATTATATCAAAGGAATTTCTTACAATTCTTTACTAATTAAAAAGTTATTTATTTCAGCAAACATCAAAATTCAAACTTTGCAAGCAAAATTTAGAATAATTGTCATGGATTATACAATATCAACCATAAAATTCCTTAAATTCTTAAATATGTTGAATTAAAAATTGGAAAAAATACTTGGTAAATAAAGAATTTTAAAATTAATGAAAAATTTCACAGTATTAAAAAATTTATCTTTCAATTATCTATTTAATTATACTAACAAAAATTTGCATATTTCTTTAATAAATTACTTTTTCTTGCTCTTTCCTCACATTGAAATAATAAGCGTTTACAAAAACTGAATATTCACTAAACAAGAAGTACATTAGAAAATAAATGTTGAAGAAAATGCACATGCAAATTTTTAAGTCAAGAATTATAATTAAATACACAGCAAGCAATAAATATTTATCATAACATAAAGGAATTGAATTTATATGCTGGATTCAATACATCATTTTCCTTTCTAATCGAAAATTCTAATAAATCGAATGAAAATTCGATTTATTCACACTCTAATTTACTTACTTAAATATTATAAATCTGCATAATTTATTTCTATTTACAAGTTAGCAATTTGTTATGAAGTAACTGATAATTTTATAATATAAAGAATAAATCCCTCTACAAAATAGTAAACAAGGGAGAAAAATTCAGGTAATAGAATGCAAAAACATTGAAGTTTTAAAATTTCCCCGATTTAAAATTTAATTATATTTAAAAAATCTTTTGCTGGTTAAAATTATCACCAAAACAGTGATTTAACTTCTGTCTTTCACTTTTCCTAATATGTTTATTTTCAGACAAATCAAGAATCAGTATTATTTAACTTTCTGTTTTGTATCTCACAGAATAGTGCTGGTTCCCAAAAACTTATTTTCTTTGATAATAGCTTTTAAATAATTAAAAAAATTATAAATATATGTTTCAGTTTCATATATATATTGTAGAATATAATACACAAATGAAGGCTATATAGTAAATATGGTTCCATAAAATATTCAGTGGAACTAAAATGTAATAAAATTCTTACTTAAACAAATGTGGAAAGCATGTAATCTTTAATTATTAAGCAATGATTTTAAAAAATTTTTTTTAATTTAATGAAAGTTGTTGTGGTGAAAGATTACTCACTCAGTGCCTGCTGTTATTTAAAAAAAAGTTTTTTTTTCTCATCAAAGTTTAAAATATTGAGCCTGATAAGGAATAACTTTAATTTGCTATTAAAAGTAATATATATTCAGTTGAGTGATTTTTCCTCAAAAGCAAAACTGTAAAATATTTAAGTTATATCTGTATTTAAAATGTGATATAATTTATTTCTTCTGATCACAAAATATCAAAGATTTTTCAAAACACTATTTTATTCGTTTGAAAGACTATTTAATATCAACTTATAAAAAGTAATTTTTTTTCCAGATTTAAAGGTAAAGATATTTTATTTCAGATCAAACGATACTCATAAAAACACAATGTCCAATTAAAGGATATCTATAACAAAAAAAAAAAAAGTTGTGATACATATTTGTTAATATTTAATGTAAATAGTCCTGATGAAGTTAACATAAAACTGATACATTTCAAAATGCAAATCAAATAATAAGATAAAGTGTATTTAAAAAGATAAAGTTTAATAAGAAAAATAATAAGATAAAGTGTATTTAAAAAGATAAAGTTTAATAAGAAAAATAAGATAAAGTGTATTAAGTAAATAAATTTACAATGCTTTTCAGAAATTGAGCTATGAATATGCAGCAGGACCCAATTTACAAGCTATAATTTAATAACAATCTGTTTCAGACAGAAGATATTTATAAAATTTTGGTTACTTATTATATACAGGGATCTTATTTTGTGAATACATATAAAATGCTTGATTGAAAGGTAATAAAATTTTGACAAAATGTTATTACTTTTTATATATTACTAATATAAATAAATTTTTATTCTGTTTGTTTGGAATTGAATTGAGAAGGGCAGCATACATTAGAATGAAACTTTTAGCAGCATATTGGTCTCTTATTTAAAAACTTCGTTTAACATCAAAATTTTGATAACATTGTTACTTAATTTAAATCACAATTAAAACTGATTTAAATTCTGTAAAAGTACTAATGTGATGATGTAAATAACTTAAACAATGAAACAATCTGTTTTGAAACTCTTTCCGTTTCAATTAGGGAAGATGTAAGTCTTTTCCCCTCCTTTTTCAATTGTCATCTATATGTTGTGCTAAGAATAGAAAAAAAATATTTAAAACAAAGAATTTTTATTTTTGAAAAACAATTGCAAATAATATATTAGTGTTTTTGCTAATGCTTTTCCCTATACACTTAAGTGTATCCTTCACGTGCAAGAAATTACCATTAAGCAACAAACTAACCAAATCTAATCTACTGCCTAAAGGAAACACCGTAGGAAAGAGTTTCACAACTTATTGGATTTATATATCAGTGATATATACAAAAGATTTTATTTCATTGTCCAAAACTTTTTGAACAAAGCTAAATAAATATTCTTATTTTTTCCAAATTGTAATTTTTTTTAAAAGTTATATACATATTTTCTACTGGAATCTGTATAGCCCTTAATAATATAAAAAGAAATAAATATTACTGTAGAGAAAGGATAACGTCATTGATTTAAATATGTGCTTTTCTTGTTTTTGTAAATAGATTATCTAAAAAAAATTAAAAATTAACTTCATAATTCCAAATGTTAGCACAATTAATATTTGCAAACATTAAAAGAGATTTTTTTCATGTATATATATATGTATGTGTGTGTGTTTATTATTACTAAAATTACTGTCTAGCACCACTTTTATAGGAATACTACTCATTTGGCATTTCATTCTGGAAAATTAAAAAAAAATTTTTTTTTATCTGTTTTGGGGATTTAAAGATAATGATTACTTGATTTGAATACTGCCAAATAACAAAATATCAAGGGAGAAGAATCTTTCACAATGACATACACTGAAGTGGAATATGAAGAGGCTGTCCTTTAATGCTATGTAAATATTAAATCTTATACACAGAGGATTTCACTTAACCAAAATGGGAACAAGGACAAAAGTTTCTTTGGGGCCCTCCTTTGCTTCACAACAACAATCTTTTTATTTGATTAAGCAAATGGTTGAATTTGATTAATAATACAAAATAAACTTTCTGTTTGATTTGGGTGCTCAGGACGACTGCATCATATGCCCTTGCCTTACTCAGACTCTGCTTACATAGCATTGTATAAAAAAAGAAAAAAAAAAAAAAACTAACCATAGTCAGTGCCACCATTCAGCTAAAACATTATGTATTGACATTCCAAAAAAAGTAAAATTATTTACTTTATTTACTGAACGAATTACTAATGAATTAACTATTACTGTCTTAAAGTCCATGAGAGGAGCCACAAGATTAAAAGCAAATCTTTATGTGGGATGATTTATACAATCATCAGATGGTGATGCTGTATCAAATGACAAAAGATGAACACAGCATTGCTTACAAAGATTTAGATTCTTACTCTAATGAATTTATGGGATATTAAATAAATGCCAATATCAGAGTATTTAGTTAATACTACAGAGAACATTATCTTTATGTCACACACATAATCAGTGTAAAACATATTACAATATATTTTTAAAGTTCTATCACAATTAACTTTTCATATAAAATTATTGCTGTTTCAATCTAAATCTGCATTCAAACCCATTATTTTTTACTGCATATAAATTATTTTAATTTTTGGCAAATTATCTATCACATCTAAAAAATATGTATGACTATCTTTCTGTTATCTCATCAAAAAAGTTGTATTAACAGAAAGGTGGTCACATAGTTTTTCTAGGAGCATTCTCTTAATGAAACAAAATACACATTTTATCAAAAATTTAGGTTTTCCAAACATCAAAATTTTTATTTTCCTCCATAACTAATTTGTAGTTTTCTTTAAAGGCTATATTATCTTACTTAGATAGCTAATATTTTCTGTTTTAAGTAACCACATCATAATTCAGCATTTAGTCATTTACATATAAAATTTTCTTTTAAATACAGTTCACTTTAATATTTGCTGATTGTTTTATCAACTGTTTACATCTGAATTTAGCATTACTAATTAATTTCTTCTATGATTTTTATTATTATATAAATATTAGAAAGTATGTTCACGAGAGAATGTTACTTTCTTTGAGGCAAAGCCTTAAAAAAATTATCATTAAAGTATTTCAAAATAATTCATATAACTCACAACATCTCATTACTATTTCAAAGTATTTCCATACATAATAGAAATAAAAATTCACATCTTGAAAAAAAAATTGAAAGTATCTTTTATTGCTTAGTTATCAGCTCATAAAATGCTAAATTTTATTTCTCAAAATATTTATCCTGTACAAATATTTGAAAATTTTTTTTCATAAAATTAATTTAAGTGAGCCCATTAAAAGTATATAAAGTGAAATGGAAATTTATTTTCATAAGAGGAAAATAAAACCATATATCATATTACAGGCTTTTTTATGGAATTTATTTTCATGAAAAAATATTTTTAATATAAAGCTCTACATGATGTTAATTTATTTACTTATGTATTCAACTGATTAATATTTCAGCTATAAATAAACACATCTACTGTCGCTTCTCCTAAAACATTAGCGCATTCGCAGATTTATGACCATTTTAAGTAACTGCACATGCGTTGAATGATTCGTTTGTATATGAATTGTTCAACGCTTTCTTTCTCTCTAGACGCTTGTCTCCAAATGTGGATGGATATCTTAATTTAGAAGCAAGGAGCAAGCAGAAGACCCCTAGACATGAGCTGTTGCTCTCAGAGTTATCATTTTACACAGAAGACATTGCAACTATGACATATTTTACAGAAAAATTTATTATTAGCATTATTAGTTAAGCATATATTATCAGACAGATATTAATTAAAGTTTTAATATGTCAGTTATCTATGTCAAATATAGGTTTCAGCAATTTGACTTATAATAAAACCATTAAAGAAAACATTTTTATAACATATTTAGCAATCATACAGCTATTTATTATTATTTCTTACATTTAAAAATTTGCCTTGTATTGAGATTTTTTCCCCATAAATGAAAAATTTTTTTATGATGAAAAACACCTTCAACATTCAGTATGTACTCAATTTTTCTATTATATTTGAAAAATACTTGTTATACATGTCAACACAATACAGAGCAAAATATAATCCTTATAAGATTTTGTTGCATAGATGAAAAAAAATTTTTCTTTAAACTATAGAGTTAAATGTTTCATAAGTATCAAACTTTTTATTGACAAGGCACTCACACACAAGCACATAAAAAAATTTAAATGTTTTATCATGATTTGCAATATATTAGTGGAAGTCTGTGAAAATATCAGAATTTAAATTGGGATTCAAAAGATGCTGAAATTATAACTTCAAATAAAGAGGTTGTATAACGTAATAAATAACATGGTTAACCTGGATGAATTAATTCAGATCGAGATTTAAAATCTTTCTAATGTAGAGTAAGTAATAAGATATTGAATATTTCAAATGACTTATAGTTTTAAGATATTTTTATTGGCAACAGTAAAATTTAAACACTTTACATTTCATTTTATTTATTGCCATAGCAAAAATTTTTATAAACTAACTCAGTAGTTTTTATAATCTTTTATTTAGAAGTACATTTGAGACAATAACCTAGATTTTAATTTTTTCGGTGATAATTTGGGTTGTGTCTTCATTTTATGTGGCTTTCTTAAATGATATGCTATATATATCATAAGACACAGGCCAAAATATGTTACTCGTAATTCAACTTATTGCAGCTTTTTTGGTTTATTTTAAAGCAATTTTTCTGGAAGTACGATAAATACTGTTCATTCTTTAAATAACAATTATTAATGTTTTTTATGTCTAAAACATTTTGAGCTAAAATAAAATTATAGCACTTTGAAGGGGAGGATAAAATATCAATTTTTTTATTTATCTCTTTTACAATTGTCTGTAGTTACTTTATAGCTACAATAAACTGAAAAACCAGGATATTAATTTGGAATTTTTTTATGCAGATTTAAAAATAAGGATAAATTACTGTATCTAATTATGTCTAATTCTTACTTGCGAAGAAAAGAGTTAAAATTTATTGAAATAGAACATTGTATTTATTAAAAGACAAATATTTACTACATTAAAAATTAAACAATCATTTTCCATACAGGAAAAGAACAGTGTATGGAATTTGAATTTTAGATATTGAGCAACAGATTCTGTAACCATACACACACACACACACACAATTTTAAAAATGTATTTTTAACACTATGAATTTTTTGTTGATGAAGTGGCACTTCAGCAAGACAGAGCTGTTTATGAATGTTTCATCCTCAACTAAAATATTGTTATAGAATAGAAGTGCCAGTGTCTTTGATTGGCCAGAAAAATGTTCCATGTTAAATCTCATTGAGAATGTCTTGTGCTTTTTATTTGCATGTAATATTTATGCAAATGGCAAGCAATATGATACTGTGAACTAATTGAATGAAGCAAAATGCTATATGGTTAATAATAAGGATAAGAATTTATAAGAGTTCATAAAATGAGTAAAGGATTGGATATTCAAGCTCATTAAAAATAAAGGCATACATAAGTTATGCAATAGTATTTTGAAAGAAATTCATCAATATAGTTTTTTCTTAGTTTCAAACTCTATAACAGTATCTTTCATTCAAACTATATTTTAATATGAATATTTATTTATTGCAAGTAATACTACAACTTGCTTTTGCCCTTATATTTATTTCCATTTAATAAATAATTAAATATTAGAAAAGAGAAAATTTGTTCCATACTGTAATAAATTAAAATATAAGTAAACATCTTTTGCAATTTTAACGATTTCAATTGTATAATACATTTGCCATAAGTATTTTCAAATGAATCCCTAGAATTTTCAGGTAAATATAATAGTTGCAAAAGGCATTGGGGTATCAAACACACTGATATATTACATTTAAATTTCCTGAAAATTTAATGAATAATAATCCAAAATATATGAAAACATGAATTATCAACTTACATTCTGAATAGCTTCATTCACAGGCATGTCAAACACACATCTTAGCTTAGAATCCATAAGGCTTTCAGGCTTGGCATCACGCCACTATAATATAAGCACCTCATAGTTACATACAATAAATTATATACTTAATTTTTTTTTTAAAAAAAAAATACATACTAATATCAAACTGATATATAAACATTTTCATGCAGCAAAAAAGAAAATATAAATTACTGTGAAGAAAATTGCTTTGAATAAAGCTAAAAATAATCAGTTAATATACAAAGACAGTTAAAAGCATAAAAGTTAAACGTTTAATTATAAAATTTTAATTGTTCAAGTAGTACTAAATTAAAGATTAATTACTTTATAATGATTCAAGCTGATTTAAGATGTTTTATTAATACTGAATTTGCAAGTATTTAAGTAGTTAAAAAGTTTAATATTGAGTATTTAAACAGTTAAAAAGTAAAACAAAATTAACATTTAATGGCAATTTATAGATAAATTATTTAAGTTTTAAGTCATGAAAAATTTATTATTTAAATACATATTTTTAATAAACAAATATCCAGGAAATAAACACATATTCTTAAAACTGGCATTAAGAATAAGATAAAAAGACTCAGAAAATTTAAATCTTTTGCTACTAATAAGAGATTTTTCATTATGAATTTTTTTAATCAGTTATCTTTAAGAAGTAATTCAGTTCTAACTCAAAATTTCTTTTTTCTCAATATCAGATACAAGCTAATTTTTGTCTTAAAAAGAATAAACATTTAACTATTACTAATTAACAGTTTCTAATTTCCTTTTTAAAATTTGAGAGCATTTAAAGATTATGTTCATCAATAAGAATTAAATTGCAAAAAAGCAGTCCATTATTATGGAGTCTGTGAGGATATTTAAAGAATCATGGGCATTTCAACACAATTCTAGATGTTGCATCAATTGGACAAATGAAGTTAACATAAATTTAAGATTAATAAAAACTCAATTAAAAATTTAAAAATTTTTGTGTAAACAATATAAAATGTATGCAAAGAACAAAGATTTATAAAATAATTTTATTTCAGAAATGTGTTACTAATTCATGATCATTAAAAATCAAATATTTTCACCCAACAATAGAATATGAACCAAATAAAATATTTCCTTTATAGTACAAAATTTTCACACATATACAATTAATCAATATATATACAGGGTGATCATAATTAAACTGCAAACTTAAAAACACTGTAAAAAAAGAATCACTGGTCAGAAAGACCTGAAATTTCAGCAGAATGTACTTCAAACAGGGGGATTTTGTTTAGCATGGGAAAAAAAAATTAGGAAAAAAAGTGGCCTACAGATGGTGCTGCACAGGTGGTTATATGAAAATTAATGTCTTGTACAAAATGCTGAGTAGCTTGAATTCTCGTTAATAGTCGTCTGAAAATCTCCGTGTAAAGATCTCGTCATGACTCTATCCGATAAAGAACGTGCTCTGCTTGTCAAACTTTATTATAAGAGCAGTGACTGTGCTGTAACAGCATTAAAGAAATACCAGGCACTAAAGGGTTAAAAGAAAGGAGGTGGTCCGATATCTGCCAGAGCTATGGAGGCGATGATTAAGAAAATTGAAGAGACTGGATCATTTGACGTAAGACCTGGCAGAGGGAGGAAACCTATTCCTTCTGCATCCGTCGAAGATGTTGGATTGTCATTAGAAGAAGGAACGAGTACACAGGGAACAACCAGTGTAAGGGGAATTGCTCGTTCTTTGCACATGCCCCTCAGCACGTTTTTGAAAATTTTGCAAAAAAATGCATTCTGAAATGCTATCCTTATAAAATTACGCACGTTCACCAATTGCTGAATACGGACTTTGCACAACGTGAAACTTTCGCGCTTCAGTCTATTGCTTGGATGGATGTGGATGTTGCATGGCCATGGAACATTTTATGGACAGATGAGGCTCATTTCGATCTTAACGGAGTTGTGAATATGCAAAACTGCTGAATATGGGCAAAGGCGAATCCGATGGTTATGCATTCCTTGCCTCTTCATTCTCCAAAAGTTACTGTATGTTGTGTCTTTACGTCCTCCTTTATCATTGGTCCATTTTTCTTCGAGGAGTTAGGGCCTGGGGGCTCTGTCACCGTTAGTGTGAACGCAACACAGTATAAATCTCTTCTGGAAAACGATGTCATTCCAGAACTTCAAGAGCGACAATGTTTGGATAGGACAATTTTTATGCAAGATGGTGCTACTCCACACATTGCAACCTCGGTAATAGAGGTGATGCAACGCCATTTCGGAAATGACCATATTATCAGCCGACATTTTCCAACTCACTGACCGCCACACGATCACCAGACATCATTCCCTGTGACTTTTGGCTCTGGAGATTTCAGAAAAAGGTTGTGTACTGTGCTCCACTAGACACCTTAGCGGATTTGATATGCCACATTACTCAGCACGTTAACAACATCAGCACTAATACACTCCAAGCTGTTGCGGAAATTACCGTTTTAGGTTCACACCTCCTAACAGAAAATGGTGGACACCATATTGAAAATTTCTTGAAGAAGACTAAGGACAGTTAAAAACCGAATTATTGTTGCCTTTTTCTACAATTTTGGCCCCAGGGCAATTAAAAACCGATTTTTTCCTATTTGATGTGGCACCACCTTGTTGCTCTGTATAGGCTTTATACCAAGAGTGCCACAACATCTGCCTGACTTACAACAGCACAACTGGTTTAACATTCAGCTTACAGTCACAATTGATTATCGTTCATGTCAGAATGGTGAAATTTCAGGTCTTTCTGACCAGTGGTTCTTTTTTTAACAGCATTTTTAAATTTGCAGTTTAATTACGATCACCCTGTACATATCCAGTCGCCTACCCTGTCTATTATGATAGATAGGGAGGTCAGTAGTGTTTGACTCCAGGTTTGGGCATGAATGTACTTTCTCTCTCGCCTGTCTTTGTCCATTCCTTGTATGAATGGATTGTGAATGGTTGTTTACTCTAAAAACAAGTATCTATGACATGTATGTACTGAGGAAATTGAACACGAAACCAAATTATGATTTACATGGAAAAGTGGAACAGCACACCCCATATTGCCAGCCTATAGCTGGCACAAGACAACATATATATATATACATACATATACTTAAGTATACAAAAAAACTTTTATAACAGCACAAGAATTTAAAATTCTTGCTTAAACAACATAATCTTACTTACTAAATTTTCTAAGTTAACATCTCCATCTGGCATAATCATTGTCTGGACCATGAATTTGTGCTTATTTTTTTCATTTGGATTGTAATCAAAAGGTTGTAACATAACTAAAGAAAAATAAATTATAAAAAATATAAATAAAAACATTTTTTGTGTACAATGAACATTTGAGATAAATAGTTTTATATTAATTTATTAGTCTATTAAGTATTTAAATTAATAATGAAAGTTATATTAAACATATTCAATATATATAAAGCTTTAATGAATGAAATTACCAGCTACACTGATTGTTTGTTTAGGCTCTAAAACACCACTATTTGGTCGTACACAATATTTTTTAGGAGCAGTAGTTTTGACTTTAAAACAGACACGGCGATCTAATGGATTCATCAATTTAAGATAAGATGTTACTACATCTGTAAATGGACCTGAAAAGTTATAAATTGAAAAAATTAAAGAAGTCATAATAAATCAATATTTGAATATTTCATTTTGAACACAATATTTTTCACAAGAAATAAAAATATACTGAAATTATATAAAATAAAAATTAAAAAATCAAATGTAGGATGCAACAATATTAAAAAAAGTTATTTAACCCTAAAAAAATACAAAAAAAGTATATTTTAATTTAGAATAAGTTTAAAAAAAGACTGAAAATATATTGGCTAAAACAAAACTTTTAAAGTAAAAAGTTCTATGAACATGAATTTTCTATGTCATAAATTTTTATCATCTCTTATAATAAATTTACAATTAGCTCTATTTAAAGATTAAAAAATGAATAATTAATATTAATAAAACCAGAAATACTTTTAGTTACTCATAAATTTCAATTCATGTGCTGTGCAAAATAATTTTCTTCTTTTGTTTTAATATCACTTTAGATTTCTTAAAAATTTACCCATTAATAAATATATTTCTTATGAGTAGAAATCAGTTTTAGAGCTTTATGTTGTCTTTATAGCCCACACTGAAATATATTCCTTAACTTCTTTAAAAACATTCATAAAAAGTGGATTTTAGTATGAAATATCAATGAAAAAATACTTTGGAAGACTTGTCTAACCCTTTTCAATATTTTCTTACTGTCATTTTATCAAATCTCAATAAACAGGCTATAGCTATTTGCTGTCACCAAATATTTAATAAGACAGACCAGAGGTATATTGCATTGAAATTTTTTATTTTACCACTATCTTTAATATCATTTTAAAGCTCCAAGAATAAAGGTTTTACAAACTAAACAAATTACCATTTAAACAGCAAAAAAATTCTGTTTAATAAAATACTGCATCTTAAAGTTATTTTGTTGACCCTTTTTCCTTTCTTGTTCAAATATTTTCTCAGTTTCTTGAAAAATATTAAATCATGGTTTATTAAATTGTATTTCCATGTAAAACTAAACTCCATGACACGATAGCCCACGTGGGCCAAGGCCTACAGTGCCCATAACTGTTTTCATGACCGAGGGTCCTGGGGTGCGAAGCACATGTCTCGATTAGGTAGACAGCCTAGCGCGAAACCCCCAGTGTTTAGTTCCCAAGCATGCTTGGTACTCAGTTAATCCACCCACTAAAGGGATGAAAGGCTGAGTCAACCTTGCCCAGCCCGAGGATCGAACCTCGGACCCGTGTCATGGGAGCGTGAAACGCTGCCACTAAGCCACCGGGCTTCGTATTTCCATGTAATGGAGCAAAAATTTGCATTAAATAAACAATTATTAAAATAAACACTACAAAATAACGTTAAAATTTTTTTTAAAAAAATTAGAATTCTCATTTTCCAAGGTCACTTATAACTAATCTTTGCTTGTTGAAATGTTTTCACACCTTTTAAATTTTCATTTAATTAACTAAACAAGTTACAGTTAATATTCTCAGACATCTTTTTGCTTCTAATTTATGGAAAACATTTGGAAAATAATAAAGGACGACACTTACTTTTAAAATCATTGTTTCACATAATTTGATGCAGCATATTGTGTTATTGAAAGACCATACTTCCCTTCTAGTTCAGATCATATTTTAAAGTAATAAGTAAACCATAAATATGAAAAAATTACTGTTCCATTATAATTTAACTTTAAAATATAAAGATGCTTTTAAAACAATTTAATTTGTTACTCAATTTTTTTCTTTTTACACGAGGGTTATTAGACTGGAACCTACAGTTTAAAGTGAAGCACCATAAACATCTATGGCCAAGGTGGGATTTAAACCAACAAAATGTTGAGTTGAAGTTGAGAGCACTAACCATTTGGCTACCAGCTTGACAAAAATTTAATAATGCATAGATTAAGAATTTTAATTACACATAAAATTATGTATTAACAAGTAAGACAGTAAGAAATTCATTTTATAAGATAACAGTGACTTAAAATTATAGATTTGCAACACATCTTGATCATTCCAGACAATGTAAGAAAATGGCCCTTCCTAGATAACTGAACCAATACCCAGTTAACTTTTATATTTTATTTTGTCCATAATAGGAATATCTATTTAGATTTTTAATCGGTTTAAATTTCAAATATTTTTGTTTTAATTTAACATATAAAGTACATCACTACCGGCTGAAGCATTACTGGAAAAGGAGTTTTTTTTAATTTTAAGAACCTTTTTTAAATTTTCATAATCAATTTTAAGCAAACAAAATTATTCACTCAAGGAAGCACAGCTAACTTTTTATCATAAGGGAGTTATTGGGTTACTTTATTAGATCCATTAGTTTCCTATGTTTGAACAAATTATTTAAACGGCTTAGTTAATAATAAGAATGTAATATACTAAAAGTTATTCCTAAAAAAAATTAAAAATGGTAATTTTTTTTTTTTGTTTTACCTACAATTAAAATTTTTTTTGGATAAGAAATCTCTTTTCTCACAAAATGATATTGTATCAACTACTTAATGTGTGTGTTATCTATATCTATCAAATATGATATAATCACAATCTGAGAAATTTTCCATTTTATCATTTAACAGTCTTGTCAGCTTTATTTCATAGTAAAGAGATAAAATTCTAAGATAACCATAAACAACAAATTTTAGTCAAGATCACTTAATACACACCGTATCTACACATAAGAAAAACTTAAAGATACATATAATGAAGCTTTTCATTCAAATTATATAGTAATTAGTTTCTAAAAATTATCTGTCAATGTTCATTTAAATTAATAATCAAATGTTATAAAAATAAATAATAAAAAGAAAACTATCTTTAAATTAATGAATAATAAGTTAGCATAGGTACAAGAACCTATCATTAAGATATCTTATTATAAAGAATGCCATCTTTAAGGAAAACCTAATACAGTTTTATGATATATCAGTCTAAATAAAAGCTCCAAGAATAGAATACAAAGAAATAAATGAAACAGAAAATTTTATAATCACATAAAAAATTAATTCTTTTCAAAGACTTTTCAATTTTTACAGTTATACTGATGAACTTTGACATACATTAACTCAAGAGGAATGGTTTGATACAATTCCTCATGAGTAAATATATGTCAAATATTAAATAATCTAATAATCAAATATTAAATATCTAAAAATATTTATTGCGTTAAACATAAGAAACAATAGATTTTATACTATTTGTCAGAAAAACTCCCTATATAGATTTCAACTGTTCTTAATCTCACAAATATTAAATTACAGGCTAGTTTCTTGCACAATGCTCACCATTTTTTTTTAGACAGAATTAGAGTTCATTGTGGATTCCAAACCCTTAAAAACATACAAGCCTGGAAGGGAATCTAACACAAATTGTTGAACTTAAAGCTTGAAAGTGACTCCTAACCTATTAATCTAAAGAAATGATATTTTCCAAATAAAGGAAGTAGAGCAGGTATGTTTTTATACATAACATATTTTGACAACAAAAACTGTCATTAAGAATGTTCTACAGAAACAATTTAAATTTTATTAAAATAGATCACTTGTGCTGTAAAGTATATTTAATATTAAAAACATACTTAAAAATATAAATAAATAAAATTTATCAAATTATAATTTGCCTGCTAGTAAATTTCTTTTAATTAATATCTATCTTTAAAAGTTTAGGAATATATTTAAATACTAAGGTAGTTTAGTTTTTGTTAAAATTTCAAGATTAAAATCCAGTTTTTGTTATGTCCCAAAAGCATGTTATTCAGATATCAGCATTTGAAATATCAAGAGACCTAGTTTGTTCAGAAGCAGGTAATTTAAAAGAAAGCTAGCACAAATGCCTCAAGTCTATTTTACTATTACCAAATTTAATTTTTCTTACTAAAATGGAAAAACTACACACATTATACAGATCAAGAGTTATCATCTACTTTTATTTCAGATATGTTTTTTTAATTAATACTAAAAGGGAATTCTTAAATAAATTTTAAAACTTCTATTGAATTTAAATTTAATATTAACTCAAATCTTTTTTAATAACTGAAAGTTATTAAAAGTACCTTGTTTTTCATTTATTGGTTTTCTTTTATACAGAATAATTCATTAATTATTCAAGATATTTTTCATAAGGAGTATTAAAGAGTAAGGAGTATTTAGAGTAAGGAGTATTTAGAGTAAGGAGTATTATATGGAGTATTTTAGTATTAAAGTCACTCATTTTACATAATTTCTTTTTTTCCAGAAGTTAAGTTGTTTCTTACATTGCTTGCTAGAAAATTTTTTAAAAATTACCCAGCAATAAGTTAAATATAGCTGTAATAGATATGAAGATAATTAGGAGTAGAATTATGAATGGATAAAACTTATAATATTATTGACTGGATATAAAATACTAACTATTACTACAAGTTTGATGTAATTTTGAATTTTCTTGCTAATAAACTAGCATGATTTTTATATAATTTAAAATTTTCCAATTCTGAATATTTTTATTTCTTAACCCTAACAAAACTTCACAAGATATTGCTAAAATTACTCATGAAATTTACAGGAGCATTAAAAATAAAATATAAAATTATAGCAAAACAGAATGTCAAGCATTTGAATTAAACCACTGATATGAATTCTGTTTTATATAATAATTCCTTTTAAAGAATTCATTGGTGATGTAGGTTTTTTTGCTCAACACGAGTCAACAATCAAGTGATAGTGCTAAATCAATACTCTAAATAACATTGGTTTTATAAAAGCTTATTCATGATTGATCAAGCAAAATAAATAATGAAAAAATTACATATTTTAATTAAATATTGTAATCATTTAACTTACAAATGACCTATAACATAATTGAACCTACATATATGAAAAATAATAAATGCAATAAAGAATTCAATAACTACACAGTAAATAATAAATGGCATAGACATATAATTCTTTTGAATTTTTTTGTGGTTAAAAAATGTTGCCAAACTGCGATAAATATCATAGTTTCTTTTTAAATCAGTCAATTTCATTAATATACAAAATATTAGAATTTTTAAAAAAAGAATTCTTATTTTTTTATAAATTCTAATAGGAATATATAGTTGAAATAAAGTGTTTTTAATTTATCATACAATGACAAATAAAATGTTCAGAAAATATAAAGTTAATGAATGTTTAGTATTCCCCCCTTTTTTTCCTTTTCTTTTTCCTTCTTATACAACAGCGCCTGATGAACAAAAGCCTTCCCAAGAACTGTCTACCATTTTGATCTATTTAAACCCAAGTCAACTACTTGAAAGATAGATGTAATAACCATTATGTCATCAACATTCTTTTGGTCTTTCTGATGTAATAAATAATCCAATTTGTCAGAATAATTGTAAAATCACCAGATTTAAAAATACAATCTTAATAACACTACAGTTAAAAATAAATAGCAAATATTTATTTTTTTGTCACTTGGTACAATGTAGTTATAAATGGAATTTTTCCCCCCAACGTTTTATGCAATTTTAATACTTACATCTCATGATTTTTACTAAATTTTCATTTCTTTTAAGGATGCCAGTCATTGCTGAATAAGAATATAGTATTCTAACATGCACAATTTTATAGTACATTAATTTATTAATGTATTAAATAACATATATCTTATTTTAGCATTTATTTAAAGAAAAAAATTACAAATTTAGACGGTGTATAACATAACAAATATAAAACTTTTAATCTCTAACTCAGATTTAAAAACACAATTTTGAACTTTAAAAAAAAATTTTTTAAAATAAATAATAAGCTTTGATTTTAATATTAGATAATTACATCTCAAGCAATTTTTAAGAGATCACACTCCAATTTCATGTAAATTAAAAGTTTTATGAAGATATTTATTCTAGTACAATAAGCCAGTGATTTGGATTATTTAGTAATTGTATAAATGTGCATAGAATCTTGTATTTAAATAATATATAATCATTCACATTATTAATGAAATTTTGTTATCAATGGTAATAAATCATTGTCAAATTTTCACAAGACAAAAAATAATTTTTTCTTATGATAACTAATTTTTCTAATAAACCAAAACAGACTTAGAGTCAATTAAACAAAATAATCATTAATAATTTTATGGTTTCTACATAAATAGTTAATTTTCCTAATAATAATAGACATTCATAATAATTTTGTATCAAAACTCATTGATACTTTTCCATTCTATGGGGCCATTGATGAAATCATTTTCTACAATTTTAGATCATGAAATTTTGATTTTTATTCATAGAAAATTCTCTTGTTTAGAATAAATGTACTGCATACTTCCGCAGTTTCTAAATATTCAAATTAATAGAAAGGAAAAAACAGATGGCAAAATCAAATTAGTAGTGAGCAACAAAAATAAAAAACAATGCAATTTCAAGATAAAAGTCACAAAAAAGAAATCTATTTATAACTAAAGAATTTTACTTTTTATAAATTTAAAATTTGGAACAAGTTCAGTATCCCCATACACTTGGCGACGGCGAATTTTTTGTCGCCAAGTTGCCAAGCTAGGCGCGTTTATTTAAACGGGAAATTTCCTAAATTCGATCGAAAAATAAGTATTTCAGAAAATTTAAAAAGGGAAATAAATATAAATAATGGACTTACTTGATATGAAGTTAAGCTGACATGCCGATTGGTATATTTATTTCGACATTTTATTCGTTTGTCACCAGTGTCACATTTCAGTAAAAATAATTATCTAATTTTACAAAAAAAGCATGCAAAAATATTTTTCTAAATATATACACTTTATAAAATTTAAAAAAGCATGCAAAAACTTATTTCTCAAATATATACATTTTTAAATTTTAAAAAAAAACATGAATAAAATATTTTTTAAATTTAAGTAAATAAAAATGAAACAAGAATACAATAAAAAAAATACATGTGAGCAATAGAATTTAAATAAAATAATTACACCTTCTCCAAATCCAATTTCCGTTAAAAATTAATTTATATTTGAGGAATCCTAAATTAAATTAATAATTTGGAATCCTGAGCAATAATCCATCATTATTATCTTTAATTTTATGGGTAAAATAATTTGTTGATATTTTTCAACAACATTTTGAATATGAGACATTTTAAATGAATTTTGTTGGTTTTTGTTTTAAAGTCTTTCAAAGCAATACTGTTATTTCTCATTTTTATTTTAGAATATAGAGAATTATGTTTACACGATATGTATGCATTCTGTTGTCTATAAATATACAAATTAACATGCTAAAATACAGCTGACAAATTTCCTTTATTAAAATGAGCACTTTTATTAATTTTATTTATCAAATAAAAACAAGTCAAGTTTTATGATAGTAAAACAAATCTTAAGAAATATTTCCTTAATATAATTTAGTAGTTTTCCTACTGCCAATCCACACCATTAATTGGCATACACACATTAAATCTCATTACTGTCAGAAAAAATTCCAGAATAAATTATACAAGACAATTAAAAATTTAAAAAAAGAACAACTTTTGAATCAATCTGTTAAGCGCAGTTTGATGCTTTGTAAGTGTCATTGCCAATTCTTCCATTTAACAAGGGAATGTATTTAAATTTGAAAATGTATTTCTAAATAAAATTTCAATATGTAGTTTGCTAATTCAGCATAAAAACATATTTGAATTTTAATCTAAAAATTATTTAAATGGACAACAGTTTGACTTACACATTCTAGAAAAATTCTGAGATCTGTAACTTCATAGAAATTTTGATAGGAAAAGAAAGTTACCCTTTGATGAAAAAATTAACCTCCATAAGATATAAAAACAAAAAAGTTTGAGAGAAACAAGCAAATGATAAATATTTTATTAATTATCTTCTAACAAAACACATTATTTGAGAGACTATCTTATGATAAGGATGTAATGTATGAAATGCTTAAAGAATAAAATGAAAATTATAATCAATGCAAATCTGAAAAGATTTATAATACAGAAATTGAAATCCAATTTCTGATTTTTAAGGTTTAAGTGAAAAACATATCATTCATTAATACTGAGTTATCAATTACACTGTAAAATTACATATTAATTTGGATGAAATACACAAGATTTAATTTATTTGTGTTTTAGTTAAAATCATTTATTTAAACTTTTATTTATAAATGAATTTAACAAAATCACAATTGCTTTCAATACACATATTTAATGAAGAAAATCAGATTCATGTTCAATAAAGATCTTTTTTACTACCCATTAACATGTTAATTAATAAAAATTTAAAAATGGTGAAAGTAATTTTTTTTTTTAAATTTAACAGTTATATAGTAAAATAATGACATTTTCTTTCAATGCTTAATTTCATAACAACATTTAAACACTCAGAAAACTTTTTCTCCCACTAACACAATTATATCAATTAAAAATTTAATCGAGAATTTGACAATAAAAAAGTGATGAATATAACCTTACAATCATCAAATATGAACGACTAAAAATAAATTTGTGGAATAAAACTAAATACATTTTAGACATTCTTTTTTAAAATATTAAAGCAGAAAATTATAATTTAAATAAAAAAATATACAACACAAAAATATGTACATTACAAAAACATACTGGAATAATAATTCTTATTATTTTTTATTCACATTGTGTTACAGTGCATATTATGACATTTTCAAGCCAAAAAGATTCAATATACTTTAGTATACTCCCAGAATTTAATTTTTTTCCACTGCTATATGATATGGATGAATAATTATTATTTCATTTTACATTAAATATTTATAGCTTATGCTTTTAATAGCATTTTCATTGCTTTCATGGATACTTACTACCTCAAAAAAAATCAATGAGGCTCCTGAAAGTATAGTTTTACATAAAAATTATCATACTAATCTTAAACATATGAGATAACAATACATTTTTAGAAAATCAAGTAACTTATCACAAAAAATGATAGAATTAGTTACACATTTGATCGAAAATAATGAATTATTAAATAAAATTATAAGAAATTCAACTTGAAACAGGAGAAAAATGAAATCAATCTTTAAATAATGACAAATTTGTCATATATTAATGTAAGGCAGAAAAAAATTGTAGAGATAGCATGAGCAATAAGTTAGAGAGTATTGAAAATCTGATTGAGTCAATTTTCCTCAATTTATTTCTAATAAGAGGTATTTTGAGTATTTTTTCTTTAAATTTTATACAGGTAAATCATTTTCCAAAATAAAACGTAAGCTTCCATAAATATGAAGATTAAACTATGATTTAAGTATATCATTGAATTTGAATGAAATTATTGTTATCTCTCAAATACATTATGTTAAATATTATTAAATATTAAGGAAAAAGACCAGAATAAAGGAGTAAGCTTGACAACATAGAATATGAATACTGTTTATGTCAACACAGAATTAATGATCAACTTGTTTAAAATCAATTAAATAATGGAAACAAAATCAAAAATCCGATTACAATAAATTAATGTAATGAGAATGATAAAATAAATAAAGATATATTAAATTCAATATGGCTAACACAATTAGAAAATTTTATTTTCTACATACCTACAAAATGAAGCTCGGAAGCAGGTTCTAAATTCAAAACTTGTTCTTGTTTAGCCATGTTATGATGTTAATTTTGCTACCATCAATTTATTCCGCAATAAGAAAAAACACATAAAGTACTTAAATTTTGTAGAAACCAGACCCCAAAAAGCTCTTATTTCTGGCACAGTTTATTTCAGCTCCAAAAAGTGAAACATCTACTCATGCGCTATCAATAGCTGACGCATGATGTCACAAATACGAGCAAAGATTCAACCAGCTGGAGTTCAAAATGTTGAAATATGCCCACATCAGTATTAATTAATAAATTGTATTTTTTTATAAAAAAATTACAAATACTCATCAAGTTTAATTACTGTTAAGAAGCTTTGTAATGAAATTAATTTATGTTGAAAATGCTCATGTGAATGTTAGATTTTATTACTTTAGATATTGTAAATTAAAATATATACAAGTATAATACAATTTCCAAATAAATTGATGAAAAATAAGTCTTCATTACTAAACGGGTATATAAAAAATGAAACTGGATAAATTAACTAATTATCTTTAATCAATCAATCTCAATAAATTTTCATTTCGATTGAAATTGAAATATAGATGGCGTCAGTATAGATATAGTGCTGCCTCATTTTCTTACCTTCTAAATTCGTATATTTTCACCATAATAATGTATTTATAAAAAAATAACATAAAATATTTATTTTACTACTCTTTTTC
This sequence comes from Latrodectus hesperus, assembly GCA_037975125.1. Taxonomy (NCBI): domain Eukaryota; kingdom Metazoa; phylum Arthropoda; class Arachnida; order Araneae; family Theridiidae; genus Latrodectus; species Latrodectus hesperus. The sequence goes on from CM075860.1 coordinate 62,863,945, forward strand.
AAACTAATATTTCTGATGCATAATAATCTCAAGAAGAAATTATTTTATAACTTAGTATTATAAAATTATTTACTGTTACATATGAATCGAACTCCATATTTTCAGTGTATTAAAGTCTGTAGTTGTAACAATGTCCAATGTAGAATGTTATATTGAATGATATAAATTGATTAAGATCGAATTTATTGCAATGAGTAGATATACATTTACGTTTATTTGCACATTAATTCCGTACTATTGATAAAACGCACTAAGTACAAATTCTAGAATATATAGTGAAACGCTACGATAAATAAACATAAGGTACTATTTATTTAACAGATAACCTTTCTTTTTGATTTATTAATGAAGCATTATAGCGGATCAAATAACAATTGAAAAATTGCGTAAAGCATACATAGAGTGTGATCATAAAATCACTTTGAATGACGTCACCGGAAATAAAAACTTTCTTACGTCATTTGTGCGGTTTTTCGCTAAGTTCTACTGCTGCAGCTGCGGTCTTTTAACTGGCTGACTGTTAGGTCTGTCAGGTCTCAGCGCTACTTGGGTAAGTAATGGTTTATTTTTCTTTATATAAACAATTCTTTTTATGTAATCACATGAATATACACCTGTTTAGTCAATATAATAATCTCTTTTATTATAATTTGAATCGAATCATTTTGTTTTATAGGGAATTTGTATATTTTCATGATTTGAGAGTACCATTTCTCAGAAAGCATTTTTTTAACTATACATCCCATAAATCTGTATTCTTTTCTTACAAAGACTGGTTTTTCTGCAATATGTTTAATACTCACCCTAATATTTTATAATTTAAAGAAAATGAAAGAAATATCACGTGAAGGTCATATACGCAGTTTGTTTCTTTTGTGCTACTTATGCAACGAATTGTGAAATTTTTTGAATTAAGGGCCTTCATGTGAATTCCTTGATTATTTACGACATCGATACTGCCGATCTTTTTCTAATGAAAGTCATAGATTCATTGTTATTGTTTCTAATGTCTATAAATGTTTAGTATTGGATGTCTACACGTATTGCCATGTCAGGTATGCTTCATAAGCAATATTTTTAAACTCTGTCTTCTTGAGTATTAATTAACTTCTTCACCATAAATACCATTAAAAATAAAATTTCATTCTTTGTCAAATTATTATATCGTTATTTTTTATATTTTAAAATAAAGGCGTGTCTGTGTGAATGTAAATTATACTTGTAAGTAATATGTTCTAATTAGTTTGTTTTATTTTTAATTGTTAAATTTAATTTTAATGCAGTATTTGATAGTAATAATTTTAGCTTCGCTGATATAAATTAGATAAAAAAATAATTATATGCCGTACACTATTAATATCTCCACTTTAATTACTTGTATATATTTAGTGTGAGTTAGCAAATAGATTTTTCTTTTAATGTATTATTTTATGATTACTATTTGTGAATGATAAATAACGTTTTTTGGTGTAACTATGAAGGCTCATTAGCCATTATTTAAAAGTTTTGAAACTTTTTCAGAGGTTGTTTTATCTTTTTATAGTTATTATTTTTTATTTTCATAAAATACTACCCTAATATCTTGTTACGACAGTAGTTATTATTACTGAATATCTCTAAGGTAAAATATTTGTTTCAATAAAAATATTCAACATATAAAGGAATTTATTGTTAAAAGGTTAGTACTATAGATTAGCCAAATTTTGACTTATATCATTAATTGATATTATAAATAGATGTTATTAATTCTAAATATCATCAGTTTTTTTAATTAATTTGTTAAAATCTTGTCATTTTATTCCATTAAAGTATTTGTGTAATTATTCTCTCGTATGCTTATAATTATAGACCATTGCATTTGTAACATCAAGGAAATGTATCAAAGTTTAATCCTTCAGTAAATTAATCATATAATATTTCTTATAACTTAATAACTAAATTGCTATCATATAGTGCCTGATTCCTACAGTTGTAGTAAAATATTCTAAATGTCTGTGTATTAAATAAACATTTACAAACAAGCAAGTGTTTAAAAATAAATATAAATATAACAGATGATTAATATGTGTATGTATTAAATAAGCATTGAAAATATTTGAAGTTTTTACTATTTCCGAAGAAAAGTTATCAGTATCGATTAAAAAAAATCTTTTGTGTTCGAGATACTTCTTTATCTACAAAACACAAAGCAATTATCATTGCTTATTTTGTTTAAAATATACTTTTATTTACTTTAATTCTAAAATTTTAACTTTCTCGGAGATTTACCAATAATAAAGTAGCTTTGTCGAAACTAACAATGGAAAAAACTTGTGATATAAAACAAATTGGAGTGAGGTTAAAAGCATGAAGAAGCCTTTAACAAGAGTGATTAAAAAATATTTTATCATTAAAAAATGCAACTACTATAAAGAGTATTTAAAATAATAAATACTGTGGTTAAATTTTTAATGAGAAGGATAAATTGATTTTTGCACTTTTGAGTTGGAAAAGAAAAATTCTTCAAAAATATATAAAGAATTTGAAAGGAAAATGGACAACTTTATATATTTGATTTATTTTTGAATTTTTAAGTAAATAAATAGGATGTCTATTTTAATATAGAACCTTTTAAACAAACACATGTTTGTTGATATTACATACATAACTGCACTTTTCAATCAATCATCTTTCAAATTTTGAAACAGCTTTATTCAATCAGACCAATTGAAAAAGAATTTTTCAGGTGTTTTGGTATGTGAAGATTTCATGAATGATGTACTTATTGTTTACGATTTCTTTTATCAAATGAAAAGGACTAGGAATGAAATTAGTACTATATGTAAAAGATATCAGTAGCTAAACAAAAAAGAATAGTTTTTTTATCAGCTCAGGAAAAGATGTATTTTAATATTGACCAAAATATAATTTGTTTTCAAATTTGTACATAGGTAGTTTACCTAATTTTAATAAATCACTAAAATTTCTTCTGAATTAAAATCTTTTTCTTCATATAATACATTTTGGATTATATGATTTTAAATTTTATTTTGTGTATAAAATTGGTTAAAGACCAATTTAACTGCAATTTTGACATAAATTTCCAATTTTTTTAGCCAAGTGCTGTACATTTATTTTGCCAATCTAAATTACGTCGATACAAGGAATATCCAGTTACCAAATACTAATTGCGCTCGAACTTCAACTTTTCAATCATGCGTTATTTTAAATTTTAAATATTTCGTTATAATTACTTACTACAGAAATACTATTATTAACTAGAAATTAATTAAAGACTCCATAAAAAAATAAATATAAAATTAAGTATCACACAGTCTACTACAGATGTCAACTGGCCAATAAAGTTGAATCTACAACGATAATAAAATAGATTTTTATGAAAACTTAAATATTAATTAACTGGGCTGTGGTAGAAAATGAAATTTATGCTTTCAAACTAAATCAACCACTTCACAAGCTTAAATTGTAATCAAATATTAGCAAAATTCTAATCACAAATGCTTCAAGAATTACCAGCACATAATACAAATTTGGTGCTTGTACACTATCACTTTTTATCATACAAACACTTTCTGATGTATGAAGTCAGTTTGGTACATTTCATCCCTTGCACTGTTACCCAGTCTTTAACCAAGTCTGAAATTTTGTTATTAATATTTTACTTGATTTAAAGGATGTATTTTAAAGATTGCAATTAACATGGATAAAATTTATGCATGGATCATTTTTTTTATAATGTGTCAGTCTGTGCCACTTTTTAAGTATCTTTGGGCAAATGTCATTTTACCAATACCCACCATTAGGCTAATTGCCAAAATAATTACTACGATAAGCAGAGCTGCAAATATTAAATTTTAATGCAGTTAAAGAAATGCTAGCTATTGGTTTAAATACCTATGAAGTATTTTACTGTATTAATAGAACCTTTAATAAATAAGAAGCTAATAACATGCCAATAATTAGGCTTACATAAAAATACTAAGTTTAATTTATTGATACTAAACATAATATAATTACATAACATGAATTAAGTTTAAAATTTGAGAATAGATAAAAAAGGTAATCTAATTAAATTCATTATCATTACTAACAAAAATAAGTAAATTATAATGCCAATAACATAATAGTTTTTTTAGCCAAAACTATGAGGCATCAGAGTTTGATTTTCTGAATCTGGTGCTTTTAAAACACCTGTGATACTCCCCCTTTGACGAACTGGCATGCGTGTACAGTAAGTTAATAATTTGATTACGAATATAGAAATGTCAGATCGGCAAAGTAAAATTTTAAGTGTGTTAGTAATAAATTGTATAGTAGTATGCCGGTAAGGCATAGCAGAGAAAATAATTTGAAAATAACGCACAAGTATTTTAAATTAATGATAAATATGGTGATAAGAAAAATTAAATAGAACTGTACTAAACTAAAACTTAAAAGCACTGAATATATAAATTTAAGTTTGTACTAGGAAAGCATAATATGTCATAGATTGCATGAATAAAATTATTGGTAAAGGACGACGGAACTGTACAGGTTTAGTGCGATTTAAAATTTTCGCGCTAAACGCTCTGCAGCTATGTCGCAAACCTGGATTACGTCACTATGTACAATATTCTGCTACCAATGCCGATCACGTTCAAACTTCAACTTTGAAATTGCCCTTTTTTTTTAATTCCAAATGTTAAAAATTTGAGTATTTCATTATAAATAAGTACTATAGAAGTTTTATATAAAATTCCAATGACTATATATATAGAAACGAAGGTTTTAAGACTCAAATTTTAATATACCGTGCAATTGCGCTCACCTAAAAAAACTTTAGTCACCGTAGTAGCGCTACCTATGGCGGTGACAACCAGGCAATAAAGCTGTTTCTAATGTTGATAAATATCATTTTTATTAAAACATTAATTTTAATACACGAGCAATAATGCTCACCTTTAAAAAAACTTCAGTATAACGCTACCTACTACGGTGACAACAGGGCAATAAAACTAAATTTCTAATGTTAACAAATTGCATCTTTTATGCAAACTCGAATTTTAACAAATTAGGAGTGTGCTGCCCACTTTCAAAAAATTTCAGTACGATCGGCACAATCTAATACTAACCTGAAACATGCAATAAAGCTTACTTCAAGATGTATTTACTTAAATAAATATACATTTTTATTAAAAATAGAGTTACTAATTATCCCTCTTAATGAAATTTTATTGAAAAATAAAATAACTCACCCGTCAGTGAAAGAACGGTTGCTTCTAAGAAATCTTCTACAATATTTTCTTTGTAGTTTCTCCGATATACATACTCTGCGATGTAGAATCGAACTGACCAAGCATATGATTAGTAACCTGTACAGATCTTTTATTGGCTGACCAAATAAAATTTCAAAATAAATAACTTTAAAAAATTCACACAATATTTCAAAAATTGCAAACAATATTTTTAAAATTATGAGTAATATATCTTCCAAAAGTTCGAGATAATATAACTTTAAAAAAATTCGAAGTCCAATAACATACACATTAACTTAGCAAATTCTTAAATTGTAAACAAATAAAATTACTCATTAAATACAAGGATTGCACAAAAAAATGAATGCCACGCATGTCATACGATCACCTTACGTCATAGAATGAAAATCTTGTCATACAATCACATTCTGGACCGTGATGCCAGTTTCGAGCACTTTATCGCATGCTTGGCGTGTTTTACCCTCTGTACAGTTCGCTGCTTTTTAGTGAAATTATTATTCTTGGATTCTGTTAGTATACAAACCTCTGAATGGCTTATCAACAACAAGCAACAGAATATTTGAAAAACTTATCTCCGTACAATACATATTTTATTTATTTTTTGTATTATATTAAAAATGAATATGCAATTCTATCTTTTTAATTAAGCTCAAATCTATGATCTCTGACGGAAAATCGGTCTAGCAATTAAAAAAAATCAGAAGTTAAGAACTACATGAAATAATAAATGAAATGGATCGGGCTTAAATCTATACAAGGAATAAAATAGCCAGAATTGATTTGAATTAGTAGTTTTGTATCTTGTAAAATGTAAATCATTAACTTTTTTGAGGAAAATAACTAGGCTGCATTATTAAAACTTTTGGTTGAAGAATTTTCTCTCTTTACAATAATATTGTTAATTATTATTACCAATAATAAGGCACTTAACTGTGGAAAACTATGAAAAAATATGTTGGACAATCCAGTATTATTTATGAAGTCATAATTCTAAAAGCATAATCATGTTTAATTAAAAAATTATGAACTTCTTAAAAGAAAACTAATTAGTTTTGTTCTCAGCCCAAATGTTGCACAACTGCACCTTATAAATTTTGTTACATTTGTGGACATTTTATATGAAAATCTCAAGGCAGGCATCACAAGATGTGAAAAAAGCTTATTTTCTGTATTTCGGCAGAAAAGTTGGTGACCAAGATAACAGTTGGGCTCCTCACGTGTGCTGTATAAGCTGTGGCTCTTGTTCAGTGGATGAAATTCTGTCATTCACAGAAGTTCTGTCATTTGCGGTCTCTATGGTGTGTTGGGAATCTTCAAATCATTTTGATAACTGCTACTTCTGTCAAATGAACACAGAAGGGGATATTCAAAACAGAAAATATATAAAATTGAATATCTTAATATACCATCTGCACTCCAACCTGTTCCTCATGGCGAAGGCTTACCAATACCAACTCCACCATTGAATTGGAAAGATATTGACATTCAAGAGGTGAGTGACACTTAAGATACATCCAAAACAGATATAGCTGAAGAAAGTTTTGACCCTAACTTTAGCCCCAAGACTTTGAGCAAACCCTATTTTATTCGTCAATCAGGGATCGGGGCCAATCGAAATAAAAGACAAAACTTCTCAGCTCTAGACTGCAAGAGTGGAATCTGTTGGCAACAGGAAAAAGTATTATATTTTCGAAAAAGAAATGTTTATTCAATTTTATAGAACAGAAGGTTCAGTTTGTCTTGATATAGATGGATTAATGAAGGATCTAGATGTCGAGCATGAACCATCAGAATGACGCCTTTTTATAGATTTGTCTAAATATAGCTTAAAAGCTGTGCTACTTGATAATGAAAACAAGAAGCTATCTGCACCAGTTGCTTATTCAGCTTTGAAGAAAGTAACTTATGCAAACATGGTAACTATTCTAAATGCAGCTATATATAAGTAATTCCGTTTGTAAATTTGTGGAGATTTAAAGATCATAGCCATACTAATGAGTCTTCAAAGTGGGTTTACAAAATATTATTGCTTTTTATGTTTGTAGGATAGCTATTGCAACAGAAAATCTTTCAGCCTGGAACTAGCAACATTAAGTATACTCCCCTTATTGGATCGGAAAAAGTTCTTCCTCCACTTCACATTAAATTGGGACACATGAAAAATTTTGTGAGGGCTATAGACAAAGAAGGTGAGGGATTTAAAAAGATTTTATCTACAATTAATTGAAGCCAAGAAAACATTTTTATTGGACCTCAAATCAGAAAAAGTGATTTGCGACTCTGCTTTTGAAGGAAAGTTAAATCAAAAGGAATTAGCTTGGAAATCATTTGTGAAAGTGGTAAAAAGCTTTTTAGGAAACAAGAATAATAAATATTATAAAATCCTGATAGAAGAGCTTCTTAGGTCATACCAGGCCATGGGGTGTCAAATGTCACTCAAAATTCACTATTTTACATCCACATTTGGATTATTTTCCAGAAAATCTTGGCAAAGTTAGTGACAAATAAGGGAAAGTATTCCATCAAGACATTAGGACTCTAGAAACTCGATATCAAAGTCATTGGAAACCATCAATGATGGGTGACTACTGCTGGTTTCTAAAGAAGAAAATTTTATGCCAAATAAAAGAAGACAGTGACTTCTTTTCATTGTATTTAATGTTGAATGGTTTGCTCTACTATTTTGTTTTAAATGTGTATATAATCTCAATTACAATAACTTTGTATGATAAATTAATGAAATTAATAATAAAAAGTCTGCTTAAAATGCTTTTTCAGTTCCTTTCAGTATTGGTAAGGTAGTCATAACAAAAAAAAACTGTATGTGCTACAGCTTTAATACTATTATTTTTAAATTCTATACTGCAAAATTAGTTATATTTGTTAGGAAAGAAAAGTAAATTTTTCTCGACTAGTGTTATCAAAGCAGCTGACTTAGCAGTACCTAAGAGTTTCTCTCTATATCAAAAGGGTGTTGCAAACTTTTGATATAGAAGAACTATGGTTGTTGCAAACTTTGGTGAAATGATGAAAGTAAAAAAAACTTATAAAAAAAAGAGGAAGTCATAAGGGTAATTTTGGAGGTACTCCACAGTGGAGAATCTAATACTGTATAAGAGCAAAAACAATAGCTCACAGAGCTTGTCATCAAAGTCAAATTTTGTGTTCCTTTTCTCATGTTGCAACATCATATACTTTCATTTACAGGGTATTATAATGAAGGACCCTGGGAAAACCAACTAAATTTTCTACATTCCTTGATAAATTAAAATGATCAAAAAATTTTCTTCTAGAATTTAAGAAATATCACTTTTCATATGGTTCAGCAAATAGAATTCAAAATTTTAAATATTTATGTTTGGAATTTTTTTTTTAACTGGTTTATATGCTAAATTCTTTTTGATGGTATAAATAATTTCCAAAACATAAAAAAACTCAGTAATATTTAAACAACCCTTTTATTTTCAAATATTTTATTGTATATAAATGAGCATTTATAATTACATGGAGTTTATAGGGCTTTATTTACATGGATTTATACATTGTTTTTTAATTGATTTGATAATTTTCTTTGTTTATAATTTTAAAAACAGTAATGTTTTTTTTATGTAATGTTGAATTGTTATGCATTATACAAAAGTAAGCTGATTTTTAGTGTTAAATTCTTTGCAAAATATAATGAATAGTATACATTATATAATTTTTGCTTAAATATATATTGTTTATTTTATGAATTGAAGATAAAATTGTGAAACTTTTTTTAAAAGTTGCCTAAAAAAATTTTTAGATGCAATTTATTTTCATATTTATAAATTAAGTGAAATTTCTATGAATATTAATTTCTCTTCTGGTAATGTTTTCTTATTTTTGCCAAATAGAAAATTTAATTTCAAAATTTATGGTATAAAATAAAAACTTTTCATTAAAATTATGAATTCTTGTTAAGTTTGTGCTTTTATATTATTAATCTTGTTTGTTTATCATAGTGTAGCACTGCGTCATGAACAACACGAGTGTTGCTATCAGTATGGTGTCCTCTTCTTCTGACACAGCCAGGCATATATGCAGAATCAGTGTTTCCAGCTGCAAGGAAGCTCTAGCGAGGCTGGATTGGCCTCAACTGATGCCAGCAGACATTCAGAGGCTGCCAGATCTCTTCAGCCCTGTTGCAGCCAGGCACTAGTTGATAAACATAAAAAAAGAGTAAGCTTTTTTTTATTTAGTTATGAAATTAAATATTTGTATGTTTAATTGTAACTTAAATCTTGTACTTTTTTAATTTTAGCTTTAGAACTCTGAAAATTATGTTCAGTAGAGTGTTTTAATTTGTGGTAGATTGTGAATCAATCACATATATATGTAAGTGTGTGTATGTATATATGAACACATACAGTATATGTATATATTAAAATTTAATTATTAGATAATTAGAATATTTTCATTGCTATGCACGTATATCAATAACAGTAATAATTTTGTTTCAAAGTGTAATATATCTTAGAATCACTACTTGTGATTACATATACTTGTGATTTTGAATGTGGTGGGAAGAGTGAGGAAATGAAAGGTTTATTCCAGGAACAGACTGAAGAAGCTGAGATTTTTTTCTATACTCACTTTGTAAGCTATGCAGGCATAGGATAGATGTTGCTAATGAACTCAAATATCACTCCTTTTTGTAGTTTTGTTTCTTTTGTTAATTAAATGTGTTTATTTCATAACAAAAGAAGCATGTTTTATATTAAACTATTAATTATATTTACTTTTTTATAGTTATTATTACATAGCTGCCAACTTTACTGATTTTATCCGGAAACTCCTGGTTTTTCATCCTTTCTCCTGATTTCCCGATAATGTATGAAAATCTATTGATTTTTGGTTATTTCAGTGAAAAACTTAAAAGCCACTGAAATTTTGCTGGAAAAAGTCTATTGAGTTATTTTAGTAGCTTAAATAGTCAATAGGTAGTGCACTAATATAATTGTTATAATGTTATGATATTATAATATCATGAAGATGTATTCCTCTGAGTTTCAAACCACATCTGTTTGCCATGGTAGGATGATACTTTAACCACTTGGGTACCAAAAACTCTTACAAGTGGGCAGTCATATAATTAACATTCAGAGCAGACACCAGGTGCCTATTTACATAAGCAGTTCAATTAAGATGAATATTACTAGTTATTAGTAATGTAATTAGAGAAATGTTTGTCACTGAATTAAATTTATTTATTTATGCTTCCATGTAGTTTCATAAGTTTAATATTTATAAATTGCACTAGATTAGTAAAAGATGCCCTATAAAATAAACATTGATGTTTATTTTTTTACATTTGTAGTATATTTTTCATAGTTCCTTTATAAGGTTGATGAATATTAAGATTAACACAAAATATGTTAATCATAATCTGAAGAGTAAATTGTTTTTTTACGATATTACCATTTTTTAAACAATCAAGCAAAAATGTCTTTGGTAAATGTCTCCTGAATTTTTCCCTCAAAATCAGTAGAATCTACTGATTTGTTTTTCTCCTAAGTTGGCAAGTATGTAATTAAATATACATATGAAAGTAAATAGTCTTACTAAAATATAACTTTTCAGTCTGTTAGTTCTCAACTCATGGCCTGTAATCCTGATATTATTAATACTTTTCTGCATCTACTCGTTGAGAGATAACAAAAAATTAACTGCCTCATGCTTAAAATTGAAAAGCGATCTTAGGTGTGTGACTATTAAGATGTGGAAATGGCTTATCATAAATGAGTGAAGAATATTCTTGTAGAACAAGGAAATTTAAATTTGTGAAAAGTATAAAATTGCATTTACTAATAAACTCATATTACATCATAATAATATTTTTAAAAAATTAAAATTATAAAATATTTTCTGCTTAAATTAGAAATTTTTTGAATAATTAATACAGTTCCGCTGTGATAAAAAAAAATAAGCCCCTATTTATATGCAAAATTTAGTGTTATAACCCTTGTAGATAATCCATAAAATTTTGAGAAAACAAACACTGCATATGATATTTCATACATGAACACACATATTACCTTAGCAGTGATAAAATTCACTATATTTGCATATTTGTTCTTTAGAAAATTGTTTCTTTAGAATTTACTCCAGAAAGGATTGAAACATTTTTAATATATATGCAATAGATGACCATTTTTATGGACATTTAGGGACCAATAAAATAGTTCTTAAAATCAAAAGTTCATTAAATAGAAATATAACTAGTTTTTTTTTATTATTATTATTGCCACATTTTTTTAATAAGTTCTATTAGAAAAAAATATTTAGTATGCATTATCAAAAAACATGCAAAATAAAATTCATAATTGAAAACAATTCTTACTTTCATTTTACTAAGCAAAAATCAGATTAATCACTTTTTCTATTTCAAAACTATATTTTTCAATGCAGTAGCATTTCCCTATTTTTGTCAAAAAGCTATTCATCTACTTGTTTTGCAAACAGTCACAACACTTTCTTCATGAAGTTTGTATCTGCAAGTTTTTTCTCCTCTTAACTTACTATGTTCTCAATTATTTGATCATCCAATAATTCTTAAGAACCAATTACATCTGAATCCAGATTTAAAAAAGACCAGAACTGAATTTTCAGAGAGTAGTAGATTTCATGATTGAAGCTCACGTGTAAATAACTTATTTTAATAATGTACACAGATCAAAATTACTTAGATATCGTTTTTCCTGCAACATCATTCCAAGCATACGTTCAGTCCTCCCAAAAGTATCCTACAATAATTTCACTTGAAGCTATTGATTACACTCAAAGCCAGAAGTTACGTTAAGTGCGAGAAATTCCACACAGATTGCTTAAAAAAATCCTAAGTGAATAATACTTGGAGGCTGGCATCTGTTTATAGTTTAATATCTATTGACATAAATCATATTGTTACATATGCTTGCAAAATATTTCCTTTAATTTTGGATTTTAACTACTTCAATTTTAAAATCAAAGCTACTTTTTATTCATTTTGCCTGTTTTAATTAATACTTAATGTTGCAGTTAATTAACCACAATTCAAAGATTCTCCATTGATATTGATCCAAGTTTCTCAATTATAAAATAAAAAATTAATAAAACAAATGATAAGAGTAAAAGCTTACCAAAAATTTATGAAAGCTAGTCTGAGAAATATTTTTAAAAGTTTAGTTCATAAATGTTAATTAAAATTATCATAGCGTCTATGGGGCCTTTTTAGGAACCAATCAATAATTCGTAATATTGTATGTGTTAGTAAGTTAGTGGTTCATAAAAAGAGCTATTGTCTGTGAACGTATATGTATTTATACATAATATAAATTTGAATGTTGTGGGATTATCAAAAGTAAACTATATCCTTGCCAAAAAAATGTCATTTTTTTTATAATTAGCTTTTTTATTTTTAAAAAAATTCATCTAGATTAATCAAAATTATTTTTATCAAATCTTATGTAAACAAAGGAATGTCGTTTAACATTTTTCAGATTCTTAATATTTCTGATTTCAAAATGATTAAAAGCTTTTAAAGTTTTAAAATAATTTAAGCTGAAATTTTGAAATATTCCAACTTATTTTGGTATTAATTTGATAAGTTAGAGAATTAATAAAATTATCTACTGCTGTCTTTATTTTAGTTTGAATATAATTGAGAATAAGAGTTATAGATTTCACCCAAACCTTATGATTTTTTCCTAATTCAACTACTGTCATCTGAAGCATCTTCATATGTATATATGTGTGTGTATGCTATTGTAAAAAATATTTTTCACTTTTTAAATTTGAAGCAAAAATTTGTTTGAAACAATTTCTCTTAAGAATGATTCCTACATTGTTTATTTTTTATCTGTTTTTCTGAAATTTCCTCATAATTTCTGCATCTATTGTTAATTTAAATCCACTTTTAAGCATTAATTAAAAATTTACATTTATATGTTTTGTATGACATGTTGCTGTATCTTGTGAAATTCACAAGTTTTCATTCATTATTATGGCTAATATTTTAATTCTTATATCTCCTGATTGAATTAAAGTAACTTTTTAAAATTTAAACCTGAGAAGAAATTGGTTCACTCTATATATTAAAATTGTTTTTATACAATATTTTTTAACATATTCAAATACATTTTTATTTTTTATTTTTTTCAACTACTGTTTAAAAGTAAAATATTGTGATTAAAACGTAAGATTTATTCAACTACATCTGATTTAATCTGTTTGTAAACAAATTAACTAGAGTAGTTTTGTTGAGCGGTATAAAATTACTGAGTGGAAAGTTATACTAAAATATTCATATTTACCTACAATGGATGAAGAAATTAATTGATTTTCAGAACCCAAAAGATCTTGTAAAATTTTTCATTCATCTTAGCTTTTTTGTGTTAAAAAGTAAGTTCATTTATAAAGATTGAATGATTTTTCTGTATTCACAATTCTGACATTTTGTTTAAATTACAGATATTAGAAAATGGAATCCTACAGGTTTATTTTCCACTGAAATTCTAAATTATAATTAGCAAAACCTATTTTCATTAGTTTTCCAAACAATGTGCCTTTTGATGCCAATGTCAATTTGTCTTTCAAAGAATATTGACTGATTGATAATGATGTTAATTTTTATGTAAAATTAGTATTCCAATACATTATTTAAACAGGAAAAAAATAAGCAGTGCAAGCTAATTTTTTATATTTCCTTATACTGCTATAACTATTAATTTTTTATATTTTTTAACCTAGCTTCAAAAAGTCAAATTTGAGCTTTTCTACTAGTGTTTTCGAATAAATTTTTGGTTAAGTCTATTATGTTGTTTACATAATTATTGATTCACATTTATACATAGATTCAAAATGTTAAATTATGATATTTGCAGCAATATATTAAATTTTAATTAACTAGTGTTTTTCTAAACATAATGTTATAATTTAACGTTGATTAGTTACAAAGTGTACGTAATTTGAAATGATTTTGGTATGTAGATTCAGTATCTGTTTTTAAAGTATTTTTGTTTATTTTATAAATGTATCAGTTTTTAATGAAAATAATATTTTTTATGTTAATTTTTTTCCAGGCTTCACATGTGAATAAAATTAGGGGGTTATTTCTTGAAGATCATATATTTCGGTTATCACTTTTGTTAGCTCCAAAAATGGTTACACAAGCAATTATGGAAGGGGGACTATCCAATTCTGCAAATATTGCTGGTGATAGTGAGCAGTCCGAGCTTCTGGCAATATCAACATGCTGCCCTGAGGAGGAATTCCTCCGTAGTCCAGATTCTGCTGCTAACATTTTACCAACTAGCAGTGTCAGTGAAAATTTACTGTCAGGAGCAGTGAATGAAACTTATGATGGGAGTATTAAGGATGGTTCTGTTGATTTAAATGATGACAAAGCACATAGTGACATTATCTTGACTATGGATGAAAATGGGGGAACAGGTAAAAAAGATGACCAGCCAACGGAATCTCTTAGAGCTTTAGTTATTCAAGTATTTATTCCATTTCTGATTGCTGGCTGTGGAACAGTGGCCGCAGGAATTGTGTTGGACATTGTTCAGGTATGTTTTTATTTCATGATTCACTTTAGAGATATTTTCACAAAATGTACATTCTATGATGTTGATTATGATTACTTCCATTAAATGAAAACTTTAACAATTTAAAATTGTTTATTAATCATTGTAGTGTACATTGAAAAATAATAAAAGATTGATTTACTAAAATATTTGAACCAATGGCACTTTAAATTTTCCAGAATTTTTGTCAACATTATTTTAAAATCTGTTTTAAAATTAATTGTACTTTTTATTTCTGTAAAAAAAATTTTAAGTGAAGTTTCTGGCATATCACTTTGAGAAAAATGTAATTGTTAAATTTATTCAAAGGAATTTTTTTCCCTCCATTTTTCTTTTTTTCTTAAATTTGCTTTTTAAATATGTTATTAAAAATATGAAAGTAAAGAAATTCTGAAGAAAAGTTTAAGAATTGATAATTATTAATAGAAATATTTTCTTTCTAATCTTTTTTTATAATCTATTCTACCATCTATTTCGGAATACTGTGGGCAAAAGTGATAAACATTACAAATTTATTTGTGCCTGCCTTGACATTGCTGCTATAACATTGCAATGCCAATTTTTCATTTTAAAAAAACTAAATCTTTTTTTAATATCTGCTTTTTTATGAAAAAATCATAACATGCTTTAATATACTGTGCTTTCTTGTAAAATGGAATTTTTTAAATAAAAGGAATTATATTCTTACTGTACCTTATTATAAAACATTTCTTTGCTTGGAACTTAGAGAAGATATAAAACATTTTCTTGCTATTACTGTAAATTAGTTTTCTAGATTTTCCAAAATAGTGCTTTTTAGAATAATCTTACATTGATTGCTTGGGAGGATTTAGGATTATAGATGCTATGAATGATGTACAATACACACACACTGAGCTAGGATGAGATAAGAAAGTATGTCAATATTGTATTGAGTAGTCTAATTTCGAAATATTTTTAATTGTATCGTTGACTGAGTGCCACTTTACACAAAATGAAGCACCTATACTTGTTCTAACAAGAATGGGCAGAACTTTAATGTAGACAGCTTTTTGTTCTTAATTTGAATACAGTATTAACATTTTTTAAACTTGGTTGTACTAAGTGTTATATTTTTAATCATATAGTAGTGGAAAAATTGAAATGTATTTACTCTTATGGTCATAAAGTTTTTCCTTTTTTTTTCCTAGCTGCCATTTTATTTACCTAATACTCTTTATTTTTCACCTTTAATTGATTTTTTATATTTTTGGAATGTGTGTGTTTACTGTAATAAGTTTCCAAATAAGCCAAAATTGGTTTCAATACATTGCTTCTTTCAGCACTAAAGACTCTTAAATTTACAAAAAATAAATAAAATACAATTTTACTTTAAAAACAGTTTAAAATAATAAATTAATAACTATTATAATATGTTTTTTATGTTTCAAATAAGTTAATTTTTTTCTTGCATTTCAATTTTTATTAGTTTTTTTTATTAAGATAAAGTAAAATAACTTCTTTATTATAATTAAATTGTAAATATAATTGAAATGAAGGCAAATTTCAGCCAACTTTTTATATCCTGCAATTTGATTTATTTAAGAAATTATATGTAAAATGTGGTTTTGTACTTATTGAAATTTTATCCATTATAGATAATTTTTCATGAGTAGTTTAATTTTAAATGCTGTATAAAAATTATGTAAAGACTAAATATTGAAATGTTATTGTGGCCGAAACATTAAATGCTTTTGTTATAATATGTCTTTTATTTTTATAATTTATATCTTTAGTTCTGTTTTAGATTCATTAGTGTACTAAAATTGCTAATTTTCTTAGACATGGCCAGTATTTGAAAATGTCACTCAGCTGTTTATCCTTGTACCAGCTTTGTTGGGATTAAAAGGAAATTTAGAAATGACGCTTGCTGCCAGAATCTCCACTCAGGTGTGTATTTTCAGTGTATTTTTCAAGATATACATTTCAAAGGTATTTGTATATAATCAGCAGCCTTTTTTTTCAGTGTCTGCCGAAAAATCCTAAATATACACTGCTTATAATGTGGTGTCATATAAAATAAAATATATGCAGTATGAATAAAAATAAGATAAATTATACAAAAAAGGCATTTATTATGAGAAACATTCGATTGTATCCTATTTGAATCCACCTCATTACCAAGAGCAATAATTTCAAGAAGATGCTATTAAAACTTCCTAACTTTTCAGTTATTAAATAACTGTTAAAATGAGGTTATACATGTTTAAAAATATGTTTGCTTTGTTAATAATTAAATGAAAGAAATAGATAATTTTTGAACTTCACATGGGGATATATTTTTTCTTTTGTACTGCACATACTTTATTTTACATTAACATGTTAATCACAAATTTACATCTTTAATCCTTTCCCTATAAATTTTAGTTTAAAATATGACTTTTTTACTTAGAGGCTTTCACTTCCACATAATGATATATGAATTTGAATATTTTCAAAATGAAATAGTTTGGATCAAAACAAATAATGATAAATAAGAGCATTATAGATGAGATTATTTATCATAAAATAATTCACGAAAATAGTTTAAAAATGTGCATTAACTATACTTTGGTATGCTAATCATATATTTCAGTGTATGATATAAAATTTTGTAATTCAGTACTTATACTTTTTTTTTGCTTACATTTTACTGAATTTTATTACTATTATGTAATTAAAGCTTGAGGGTAGAAATATATTTATGTAATTCAAAATGTGTCAGAGTTACAAATCACATAATTTAAAATATTGTTTCTGCATATGTAATTTTGTAGCTTAAATTGATGGGTTTTATTTTCCCTTATAGGGCTAGGTTCAGAATTAATGTTATGATTATATTACCATAAACCATTTTATATATATATACACATAAAACACTGTTTTTTAATAACATTTATTATTGGGACTTCATTATATTGGCTTTAAGTAAAAAAAAAAAAATCCTGTCAATTTTATTTCAGAAAAGGCTATTATAGATTTATTTATGTGCTAGTTCTATAGATTTCTGAGTCAAACAGTATTTTACATTAAATTTAAGGAAAAGATAATTTAATATGTAGTGTAAAATATGTATATATATTTATTTTTTCTGGAAATATTGCTCAAGAAATTTTTATCATTTAGCTTAAGATTTTGATATTTACTCAGTTGATTATCTGTATTCACACATTTCTTCCTTAAGTTGTGAACTTTTAGTTCCCAAATTTTAAAAGAAACTTTTAAATTTTTCAGTTAATAATTTTTATCTTCAATTATTTTTAATATATTTCACTTAAAAATAATTCTGAAATTTTTTTAATCATATTTATATTTTTGACAAATGAAAAATGTTATTCAGGATATAAAACATTTGTTTTTCATATAAAACATTGAGATATAAAACATTTGTTTTTCTATGTATTTCAAATATACCCAAATGTTATAATATTAATGTATATTAAACTTTTGTGTAGTAAATAGATTTTATAGAATATATTGTAAATTTAGCTTTGTCTTTGCCAATTATTTTCTTATTTTTTATATTAAAGTTATATTAACCTTATTTTTCAGGCTAATTTAGGCCAACTGGATAGTTTTAGGGAACAATGGAAAATGACGTATGGCAATATGGCTCTTGTTCAGGTGAGTACACTTTGTCTTAATTTTATTTCAATTTTCTGTTTTGATATACATCATTTTAGATTGACATTGATAAACAATTCTTGATTGTGTCAGTTTTTATATATATTAAATTACTTACTAATTGATTTGAAATATAAGAAAAAAAATTTTATAAAATATGATCATTGTAAAAATTAAAGATGGTTATTTTTCTTAATTACATTATTTTAAAATCTTCTATTTCTTTAAAAATAGAAAGAATCACCTACAATTATTTTAAAATTAAATTTGTTCAATGCATTTTGCTATAGATTTTAATGCTATTTGATAGGTGATTTGTTGAAATTTATATGAACATTTAAATTTATTTGAAATAGTTCGATTTGAAAAATCTTGTAATAAGGTAAAAAATTTGACAGTTACTTCATAGATAAATATTAGTATGAATTTTCATGTGTTCTGAAATATTTCTTTGCCATCAAAATTTGAAGTACATAATTTTATTATATTAGGATTAACATCAAATGTTTCTCTATTTTTTTAATTATAATTACTTCTCAACTTTTCTAATTTTTTTATTTTATTTCAGTGCCAGGCAACAATAGTCGCATTTTTAGCATCTATATTTGCTATTATTGTGGATGTGATCCAAGAACATTCTTTTGATGTACATCATGCTACTTTACTTTGTGCTAGCAGTTTGGTCACTGCTGCTGTTGCAAGTTTGGTTTTAGGTAAATTTAAAAATTTTAACATTTTAATGTAACAAACAAACTCTGAAGCTGTTAATTGTTTTTAATTAAATAGTTATAATTTAAATAAATAAAGAGAAGTCTAAAATTTGCATATATAATGGCTTGGCTTGTTTAAAAAAGTAAGTAAACAAGAAAAAACTATTTTTATCAAATAGTAATCATCTGGAGAAAAATAAAAAAAAAAAATCCCTCAAACTGTAATTTTTTGAATGATATTTTAACTATAGTAATTCATTTTATCTAAATTTTCTGATTTTAACCAAAATTACGTTTATTTTGAAGTTCACAATAACGTATAGAAGTCACACATAGATGGAATTTTAAAAATTCCATTAAATTATATTAGTAATAAGTGCAAAAAAATTATTTAAGTGAAATTGTTTCTATCACAGCTGTTTTCTTATTTAATACTTTTAAAATTATCACTAATATTAAATCTGATTTAAATCAATATTTATATTAGTTTTCAAAAGTATCTATCAATGTCATCATTTGAAAATATACTTGAAAAATATGATGATGAGTAATCTCATTATACATCTGTCATTTATACATAATTGCAGATGTATTTAGTAGACCAATTGGTAGAGTTTTATTTATTAAATGTGTACCTCCTGTAAAAATTTTATTTGAATGTTGGAATTTATTTCTTGAGGACCTGTACAAACCCTGATCAATTGGTTCTGTTCAATTTGCCGCTATGTATAAAAAATATTCTTTGATTGACAAACCAAATTGTTATCGTTACTGAAGATATTATCTAACATGATTCCCTACCTTTCTTAATATGTGTTACTAGCACATGTAATTTCTAGTTGAATCTTGTAAGTTTTCAAACTTTATTCTTTGCTCATCTCGGTCTAGCTGACAACTAAATGATTGGGGCTATGGCTGCTGAATATATATTTTCCGTTCTTGGTCATGGATGTTTACAGTGATTTGAAATTTTAGTTCCCAAACTAATTTTGTCTTCATTGCAAAAAATAGCCATAAAACAATACAATTTTACATCCTAGCAAGTATGTATCTTTGAACTTGGCATTTATAATTGCTTCTTTGAATAATTGTCATAATTCAGTTGTTTATGTCTAAGTTGACACTCATCAATATTGTGATTAAAGTAAATTTTTAGAGACTCTAGTTCTACAAGTAAACTGAGATTTTAATTTGAATCATTTCATTGTTTTATTAATTAAATATTTGTATAGTCTGGCCTGCTAGCTCTCAAATTTTTAAATTGCCAGCAGTATGTTAAAATTTAGTTTATTTTCATTCATTATTTAAATCGCTAACTCTTTACCCTTTAGGTTTTATAACTGTTGGTGTTGTACTTTCCTCAAGAAAACTTCACATAAATCCAGATAATGTTGCAACTCCTATCGCAGCTTCGTTAGGGGATGTTACCACTTTAGGCCTCTTAGCTTCCACTAGCAGTCTTCTTTACACCACAATTAGTAAGTGTATATTCATGTTTTTATAAATTTGGTATATACTGGTGAAATAATATGAATATGAATCATTATTTCAAGGAAGTAGTGACTGCTTATAAAATTAAATTGTGTGTTCATAAAGATCTTAATGTAATTCACTTTTTTCCTTTAATTTTTATCTGTTTAATGATTAATATTTGCATGTTTCCAGTTGATTATGAAAGTTACTGTAGATGTCATTTGTATTATATTGTTTTTTAGGTACTTACAATTGGATTGCTCCTTGCTTGATTGTATTCTTTCTAATCCTTGTTCCGTTATGGGTGGTAATTTCAAAAAAGAATAAATATACAAAACAAGTTTTATATCATGGCTGGATACCTGTCATCAGTGCTGTTTTTATTTCAAGGTAAGGTTACTTATGTAGGATTTAAAGTGTAATTCTCAGTGGATATGTGTGTACATATAAATATGCCAATTTCATATTTTGTGGATAATTTTTATACGTGCATTTTATTTTCATTGTTCACATAAAGTATGTTTTTATTCAAACAAAATTTTTTCTAATAAGATTTTACACTTAATGATTTTTATAAAAATAGTTCTAAATTTCAGAAAAAATTTTAACAGCTACTCTTATTTTAAGCATGCTAAAAGATCTCCCCCTATTGTTCACTTTGTTGAAATAATAGCTTAAAATAATAATTTTATAATAGAAAATCTGTAGTGTAGTTCTGGAAGATAAACATATCATTTTACCAAATTTTTCATAAAAATTACTTTAAAAAATTAATAAATTAAAAAAAAAAAAACACACAATTACCCCATTTACTTATCACATTAATGAACAATAATGTAAATGAAAATTTAGAACTAATTGAAAACAATTTACAATTATTTAGGTTTTTGTATTTTTTTTTATTTGTTAGTTAAGAGCAACTATTAAATATTATATTTAATAGTTGTGTATGACATATTAAGTAATCATTGAATTTCCAGTCTATTTTGATAATTTATTTTTGATTCCAGTTTGTGTGCTTGAAAATTGTTTATTAATATCGTTTGTCATATTTATTAATATAGTTTCTATCAAGATCTTACAAATTGTATAATAAGTAATTGTTCAATTGTTTAAAAAAAATTACAATTGAACTCTTTAATGAAATGTATGAATGAATGAATTACCATTTATGATAATCCTCTTATATTTTATTTTGATCTTTTTTGTGTGAAATATATATTAATGTTAAGATTCTGATGACAAAACATTCTTTTTTTGATGTATTTAATAATTTTCTATTTCGTTTTTTCAGTGCTGGAGGTTGTGTTCTTGATTTAGCTATAACAAAATTTAAAGGAATAGCTGTATATCAACCTGTAATTAATGGTAAGAATATTTTTTCAGATGATTGAAAAATTTCATATTTAATAGAATTCATTTAATCATATTAGCAGTTTATTACTCTCCTTCATGAAATATTAGGAAATAAAAAGGCATTCAGATTACTTTTTATATACAATGATACTAGGAAACCTTTCTCATTAGAAAGCTATATATAACAAAGTTCTATACAAGAGATTAATTTTTAAAGCTAAAATATTGAAGAATGTTGGTATTAAGTACTGACTTATGTATATAAATTAAAATCTATTTTATTTTCAGTGTACCAGTAAAATTTTGTTGCAAGATGAAATTTTATTTTTTGTTATTTTTATAGTTAAATATCCTAGCTTTGTGCTTATATTTCACACTTTCTGCTTTTAATGGTATGTCAAATGTAATTTTACTTGTAAAACAAATATTTAAATAAAATTTGTTTAAGAGAAATATTTGTGTATGAACTTCAGATTTGTTATATTTTCAGAGCTTTTTAAAATGTTTAAACATGTGACTCAACCTTTTTTATTGCAATTCTATACATTTAAGTTATCAATTAATTCTTTTGTGTTAATTAAAAAAGTGTTTTTATAGTGATTTATCATTCATATATATATATATATATGTATATATATATATATATATGTATATATATATATATATGTATATATGTATATATATATATATATATATATGCTACATTATTATAAAATGCATAATCCTTTTAAGTGCTTTTATTTTACTCCATTGATAAATTATATTTCTTCAGGTGTTGGGGGAAATCTGGTGGCAGTACAATCTAGTCGAATTTCCACATATCTCCACCAGAGATCAGAAATGGGTACTCTTCCTACTTCTGACCCAAAGATCTGCATCCACCCTTTTAGTGCTTTCTTTGGAAAAGGTAATACTTTGTCTTTTTCAGTTACTCATAAACATTCATATTGTGATGCTTTTTCATGCAAATTTCATGGTTAGTTCTGGTTTTCCATTATAACTATGAGTTTTCAATACAAGCTTGGGCATAGATGTTTGTAGTGCTGAACTTACCTTAAACCATAGGTCTTACTTAAATGACTCTTCATTTGTAAAAATATTTGTAAATTGAACTTATAATTTATAAAATAATATAATTCTTTCATCTTCTCTTGCTGGTGCTAATATATATATGTTTTGATACATTTAATGAAATATTTAAAAATTGCTGTTCTCATGTATTAAATATTATTTGTATATAAATAACATTGTCAAGGAAGGAATATATTCAGTTTTCGCATTACATAAACCTCAGTTTTTTCTCAATATTAATGCTGTATAAGAGGCAATAACTGAAAAGAAACAAAAATTTGGTTTTTAATTAAGTAATTATTTTCATTTAAAGCATAACTGGCTGTGATGGTTCAGAATTTAAGTAAAATTCTGTTAATATTGGATTGTATAGCACCTAAATAGTTCTTCAACAGTTTATTGGTCTGTATGACGATTCTTACCTCGAACATGAATGTGTATAGCAAATTATAATTCACTGTAAATTGTAGTTCTTACATAATTTCTTTTCATTGTAAAAAATTACCTTAAAGCAAAAAATTAAATCAAAACAAAACCAGATCAGATTATATTTATTTGAAAAAAAAATTTCAATTTTTTTCTTTATTGTTTCAATTTTTTGTTTGTGGCATTCAAATTTTGATAATACAATGTATCTTCACTTGTGTTTTTAAATATTTTCAACATAAACATAATTTACAGTTTACTTGGGAATGGTGCAGTTAAATTCTAAAATTATTAAACTCCAAATGATGTATATTGTGTACAATATATAAATGTATCCACATCTTGAAATTTTATTATGTGTAAAAAAGTTTCGAATTTCTTTGTGTGTATTATACGCTGCTGAGGATAATTTTCTGATAAGAATAGTTTACAATGAAGTGTAAACAAAAAATGCTCTTTATATTTTATAAAGTAAGTAACATTGCAGATTTTAAACTAAAAGTTGTAGAGAAAGTAATTAAAAAATAGCAACAAATTTGCTAATGCAAGATGACAACAAAAATGTGCAATCTAATAGAAAAATGTATTCTAAGTGCAGTTTGAAAATAATCAGTTTCTTTCATTTAAATATAAACAAAATAAATTTTCTTTTTTAAAATATGTAGCCTTATTTTAAACCTGATAAGTTTTACTAGTGTCTTCTCAGAATTTTTTCTGTTGATAATTGTGTGCTTTCATGTCAGGTTTATCACACTTGCCAATGAGATGGATCCAAAAAGGATCCAGCCAAGTGTTATCTCAGCACAATTTATTACATTTTTAATCATATTGTATGTTTTTATTTTGTAACATATTTTCAGCTGTATATATTTTCAATTGTTCTTCAAAAGTATTGCCGCAGAATATTTATTTTAAAAAAGCCTTAGGGAATTATATGATATACTTGAAGAAAACATGATATATTTAATCTGACAGTCATTAAGGAATAATACTAAAATCAATATTACATCAAATGTAATTTATTTTAATTTTAAAAAATGTCACTGTATTTATTATTTTGTATTCTTGTTCATAATGCTTTTGCTAATCTGTTATTATTTAGCTTTTCTGATGGAAAAACACCTTATAATAATTTGCTTTTCATACACCAATATTGTAACAAATATATTTTTATTTCACATTACTAATGATACATTATAAAGTGTTAACCAAGAAATAATGTGCAGGGTTCATAAAACTTCTGGAAATCCAGAAAAAAAAATTTCTTTAAGGCCCCCTTAAAACTTCTAGAATTTTTTCTTGACTCTTTAAAATTCTGAATCACTCCTGGATTTTTTATTATAACCTTGGTACTATTATTTGTTGTTAATAAATATTAACATTTTTGTTTTTTGTTTTAATATTGAAAAATTAGTATTAGCTATTGATGGTGGCGTGATTGATATTTGGTTGCTTATGTGTTGTTTAACTGTTGGCTTAAAATTCAGATCCAGTTCAATAAGGACCGAATATAGTATTTATATGTATCTGAATTGAAGTAATCACCAATAAGATATTCATATGGTGCAATCAAACTGGTGATTTTGATTCTCTTTCTTTGTTTCCATTTTCTTAATATTTTATAAAACTCATTGAATATTAATATCTAAATATTTCTGAATTAAAATATACTTTCTATAAAGGCTGAAGTTCTATGTGTGCTTTTTTAAGTTTTTGGAATTGCCCCTGATTTTTCCAAATTATTGAAAAGAAAAAGTTAAGAATGGTAGTAATTATGTTCTCTTTCATGAAAGTTTTAAATGATGATCTGCAGACAAAACATTTGGATTCCCAAGTAAGGTTCTGGAAGATATTTTGATTGAAAAAATGAATGAGAAATGCTTAGAATTATTGATAAGTGGATGACTTCAGCTGTCAATGCATCGTCTGATTGTGATCTGTCTCATTTTCACTTTTCACTAAAATGGCTGATATTTTAAAAAGTGTACTGCATTCAAATTTTATAAATTTTGGAAGCTTAAAAGATGTTATTATACACATCTTGAAATATTCTATAAATTAATAAGTCAGGAATCTAATGAAGATGTTTAAGAATTCTAAAATTACCATTTATTTTCTACAATGCATAATTCAATTATGTAAAAAAATTTCAATTATAGCTATAAATTAATTGAAGGCTTTTGAAGTATTCATTAAATATAATTCTAACCTAGATAAAAAAAATAATTGGAAAATGTTACATAAGCATATGCTTATTGAGTTAAAAACAATTAGTAAAATAAAAAGTTATTTAATATGAATGCTATGATCTCCTGGAAATATTTTGATTTCACTCCTGAAAAATTCCTGGGTTTTTTATTTAATCTCTATGAACCCTGAGTATGGTAGTCCTCCCCCCCCCAAAAAAAGAGAAATAACACACAATCTATGAACTTATTAATTTTCCTTTTAACAAAATATTCAATCAATAACTTAACTGCAGCACTTGATATTTTATTGTATTAAGTATTTCATTATACAATATTTTCAATTGTTGGAGAGTTGTTTGAAAACAAACATGCTTAATTTTAACATATAAATAAAATCAAAAGCATTCAAATCCTTTTTAAATGCATGAATGAATAATGCTACAAAGCTGTAGAATGAATGTCAATGCATGCAAACAACAAGGAACTATTCATGTCTACAATGATTGATTAACAAATTACTACACTGTGCAGTCAGTATTGAACTATATTTAAGTTACTTGGTCAATATTTCAACTGACATCTTCACTACTTCCAGTGGAAAGGTTAACAAATTCTTATAGGCAAAAGAGCCTTCTCAACCTTGTTTGTGTTTAAATTGAAAATCAGATTTGTTAGTTATCTTAATTAAAATCTATTTTATTTAGTGAATTATTTCAAAACAATAGGAATCAAATTGGTGATTTACTCTTGCCTTCAGTTAGTGGGTTTGAATTCCATGTATGGGTGGTTGTATGTAGTGTGATTCAGAATCTACATTAAACTATAGGTCCTGCTCTAATTAGCCGTCATATATAGACAATGACAATTGAGTGACAAACTAAATCAAGATAATAAATATTAGTTAATCATAATGATCACAAAATTAGGCAAATCTTCTATAGTTTGAAGAAATTCTAATTCCTGTAAAACTAAATATTATCATATTTATTAATTCCTTTTGTTAAAATTTATACTGTTCAGCATTAAACCCCAATAAAGTTATATTGTAAATGAGAAAAATAACTGCCACTAAAATTTTCTCACTAAGCTATATAAAAATATTTTTTAGAAATAAGCACTGTAATTTTTACATGTTCATTATGCTTTCTGTAATTATTTTTATTGGAAACAATTTGTGTATTTCGATTAGCTTATGCTTTAAAAAAATTAACATTCCGGTATAATGGCAACATTACCTAAAGTTTTGAAGCTCATAAATGTTCCATTTTTAAAAATGTTAATATGACGTGGAAAATTCTAGAGTTTAAATTTACAGTTTTTCTATGAGAAATAGATTTTCTTTTATTTAAATTGAGAATATTTTTCAAAAACTTCTAAAAAATTTTTTGTTTAAAAGCAAATTTGTCTAATTTGTAATTAATTCATAGCATGATAAATTTTTCACATCTTTACCAAAAGGTTTGATCAAATAAGATTCAAAGGAAATCCAATGAAATATTACTGTATAAAACTAGTGAAAAATACTCTTGAAAGCTCTTGTATTTTGAATCTATGATTAGATATTGAAAGATTCACATTTCAAGGCTTTATTATTTTATATATATATATTTCATATATATATGAAAAAATTTTCTTCACACACTGTTTGAGAATACTTTATATATTCTTTCCTTATTTCCTATTTTGTAAGATTGATTGTTATATGTTTAAATATTTTTTCCTTGGGAAATTGATTAATTTTAGAGAAACTTAGGTTATATATTAATGTATTATTCAAGTGCTTTATATTTGTTTATTTTAGGATTAACTATATTTTATTAATTAATAATTATGTATTTTGCTTTATAAATTTTTTTAATTTTATTAAGTTTGAAATGTTACATTAATTTATATATGGGTTATTAAAAAATCATATTAATTTGAATTTAATTTGAAAATATTGATGCAGCTTTTTTAATAAAGTTTTTTTATTTGATATATAAATATACTATTTTTATCTAGTTATTAAAAAATTCTAATCTCAGATTCTGATTTTATGTTGCTCAATTTCTTGTTATAATCTGTTATATATACTAGATTAACCAATTTATTTTTTAATATGTGATAATCTGTTATATATACTAGATTAACCAATTTATTTTTTAATATGTGTTGACTATTATTTCATTAAATATTCTTTTTCAAAGAATATATTTTTGCTTTTATTGCTTTAAAATATTCTTTATATGTATTTATGATGATACTAACATATCTGCTTAAAATTTCATGCCTTTGCCTTTTGCTGCTTTAATAGTTGGTAATCTTATTAAAAATCTTTGTTATATTATAGTGTGTGTTAGTTATACTTGTGTTTTGTAATTTATTGTGTATTGGTACAAAAAATTTTATTTAGTGACTGCAAAATGTTTACATTAATAAAAAATAATTATGAGTAGAAATTTGAATAGTGTATGATAATTTGATCCATCTTTTTTAATTGAATATTTTCCTTTCAAAATCAGAAAGCTATGTTAGTACAAATACATTTTCTAATATTTTTTTAAAAATGTCTTTGTTAGAAATTTAAAGTTTTTAATCATATTTAGTGTTGTGATTAAGATTATTGTACACATTCAGTTTTTAGTTTCATTTCAAATTTATAGATTTGAACAACTCTGAATATATTTTTAATTAGTTTGTTAAAAATTTAAAGTCATAAAAATCTATCTGAATATGTATTTTAATTACTGTTTTCTCAACCAGTCTATTTTATTAAAGTAGCCTGAATTGCATGATTGAATGTACTATTGAAGAATAATTTCGTATTTGTGCTGGCATGCATATAAAATGTCAAACAACATTCATATAAAATGTCTTACCATAAATATTTCTAGCTTATATACAATTAACTGTGTTGTTACAATACATCACTGTTAAAAGTGTATTCAATCTATTCTATTTAAAATATATACAGAGTTCCAGTGACTCAGTAGCATCACGCCGCTTCCCGTAAGCTGAGCAAAGTGAAGTATCATTTGCCGCGGGCAGTGGTTGAGAGGGTGACCACAATGTACTCTCCTCCACTGGGTTGCTGGAGCTCTGTGGGTTGGAGACGTATACACGTTAATCTGTGAAGTCCAAAGTCCTTCTGTTGGTGTGGCGTGGATGTGGAGAGGAGGGTGCCAGCTGAGGTGTGGCCTCGTCACCTGACAATGGTTCAAAATTACGAAGCACCTTAAAAAGAGCAAAGTCGTACTTTCCCCTTCGTGATGCTCTGATCCAAATAAAAGATGTTCCATATTGAATTAATTCGCACTGCCAAAGGCAAAAGCGAGCTTGGCTTGTCCAAGCCGAGCTGGCAGCCGAATGGTTAGCGCTCTTGCCTTCGGTTCAACAGTTCGTGGGTTCGAATCCCACCTTGGGCATGGATGTTTGTAGTGGTTCGGAATCCACTTTAAGCCGTAGCCCTCGTGTGCAAAAAATGACCGTTGAGTGACAAACAAACAAAACTTGGCTTGTCCAAGTGTCATAGGAAAACAACAACAAAATATATACATGCAATTTGGATTTCGGTATTAAAAATTGAATGAGTTACGTTATTTTATAAAATATTGATGTTTTTCTTATTTATAATGTAGAAAAAGAAATTAATTCCAAGTCCTCTTCTGCCAAATGATTTTCAGGAAAATATGAATATATACTTAAATTTTTATATATTTTAAATTTATAAGTATATTCAAGATGGTTTTCATTTTTACCATTTTTACTTTATTTAATGTAAACACAATGAAATTTTGTCAATTGCTAAAAGTTAAAGGAAAGCTATTTAGTGTTGAATAGTTTTAATTATTGCAGATATACTAAACTGTTTAAATTTATTAGGATAAATTTTTCATCTGTTTCATTGTCATGCAGCTTATCATAGTAAATGATTCTTGAAAACATGCCATAAGTTCTAAATGCTAGTGTTTGTATGATTATTCACTAGACCTAATAAATTATTTTTCTGCATAACAATCGGGATTAATTTTAAATGATAACTATGGGCCAAGTAATAATGAAATGCTTCATCTAATGTTTCCATAGATAGAAAAATTTTTCTGTGTCATTTTTCTATGTATTTGACAGAACTCATCATGCCTTTAAGATGTAGAAAGTTTCCAGTGCCACTTGATGTAAGTAAACGTAAACATATTGAGGAGGATGTTTTACAGTTTTCTGAAGATATGTTCTAGTTGAAGTTTCATCTTCACTTTTTCTAACTACTCCTGATTTATTATTCCTGCACAAATGTGTTTCATCCCTGAGAATCACCTTTTAGTTGTTAACAATTCATAAACTGTATTTTTTTCTGTTAAATGTTTTATCCTTTTAGTTAAAAAATTTCCCCCTTGACCCTATTGCCATATCGCCAACTTTCAGAATCTTTTTCGTGCACTTGAAGTACTTGCTTTAACCTTTTCAGGACAGGGGCGCCTTTGTTTAAGACGCGCGTTCAGGACGAAGAAGAAGTGAAAGGAATGATCTTACAGGACGGGGGTTTTTCTCCGCTAGGCCTAACTTTAGAAAAAAATTCGTTAATAATAAAGTTAAAGTCCTATCGCCGTGATTTTTGGTAGCATTTTAGATTATCACATAATCTATCTTGTAACTTAAAACTAGACTTTAATAATGTTTTTCCTTCAATTTATATGAAAATATGTATATAAAAAAGTTGCTTACTCATAGAAATAATTTTCGACAGTGCAATTCTAGTTTTTCCAAAATTTTAATTGACAAAACGCTTCAACATATTTGCAAATTAATAAAGACTATACAAGGGCTATTTACAAGAAAAAAATAAAATTTAAAATGAAGACTGAGTATGGAAAATCTAAAATCACGGAGAAACGCGAAGTCCGACATTGCATGATTTGCAAGTATAAAATGTTTGTTGTGTTTTCTTTTCTTTCATCATGGTTTGTAAGCAAACAATCCACTTTCTGCAACTTTTTTTCTCCCTTTTTGTTCAAATTAAGGGTAGGAAAATGCCTACCGGATAATCCTCGCCGTAATAATCTGGAGTCGAGAATTTTCAAAATAACAAGAAAAGTAAGCAAATATAACCGAAAGCAGTAAAAACTGTAACGAAACTGACACAAAAACCCTAAAATACTTCCAATAGTAGCGAAAAAACAAAATAAAAGAAGTGTTCGGAGAGCTATCAGAAGCGAGAATGCTTAAATCACGTGGATAGTTGAAGAGCCAAGCTGTGTTTGTTTACATTGAGATTTCCTCTCTCCCCACCCACAGCTGATAATCAAAATACCAAAAAAAGCAAGAAAACGAAAAAAATGAAGGTCAGAACACTAAAACTATGTTCAGTTTAAATGTAATGGACAAATAGTGCCATCTAGTGATTATTAAAACTTGTTCCAGCTTAAAATGCATATATGCACCGCCCGGGCCTCACTTTCATCCGTACGAAATGCATATATGCACCACCCGGCCCCCACTTTTGTCCGTAAGAAATGCATATATGCACCGCCTGTTGCGAAGAGGTTAACACAATCCTGTAAATGCCTTCAAAAGTTTGTTTCTCTTTTTTTTTCTAATTAGAACTTTATCAGTTATTGGAGTAATTTTCTATTTTCATTCACATTTTCAATTTCTTTTTGGATATTATTGGAATTATGAAATGTTCATGAAATTCACATGCAGTCATTCAAGTTTGTTAAGATTGATTATTTTAGAGGGCTTCCTTGGAGCAATATTCATCTTTGAATAAGCAAAAGTAAGACTTATAACTGAACTACTAATATACTAAAACTAGTCAATTGAGTAAATTATAGTCAGGGTTGATCTCTATAAGTAATGGCCGAGCTGGCAGCCAAATGGTTAGCGCTCTTGCCTTTGGTTCAACAGTTCGTGTGTGTGTTCGAATCCCACCTTGGGCATGGTTGTTTGAAGTGATTCCTAATCCACTTTAAATTGTAGGTCCTGGTCTAATTAGCCCTTGCGTGTAAAAAGTGACCGTTGAGCGACAAACAAACCAAACTCTATAAGTAATATGAACAGTATAGGTGGTTCCTGGTAAGACTAAGACACACATCAAGAACAAACTTTTCTTAATTCAAATAGTATAGTATTCATAATCCTATTTCAAAACAAACAGTTTGTTGGTTTTGAAATTTAAAATAAGGTTAGGAATTCATAATTTTTATAAAGATTTCTTATAAATCGCACAATTTGTAATTCATCAAATCATACCTATAATTTTTTTAAAACCTCATTTGTTCTATTTTCCCTTCAGTCAGATATTTGTAATGGTTTAATGTGTTAATTTTAAACTGCAATCAATTTAATCCTAGTTTGCAAAAAACGATAACTAAGCAACAATTTATTTTAGTTTGTTTAGTTATATTAATTTTTTTATTTCTTTATCAAGTTTTTATTCTATGAATCTCTTTTATAATGACAAAAATATTTCTCCCTCACAATAATCCAATTCTATTATTCATGTAAATTTATGTATACTTTATTGTTACATCTTATTATTTAAAATATGTACTGTAACTAAAACTGGTAGAAATTGTAAAATAAACTGGTGTGAAGTATAATCTGCAATGATATTAAATATTTTAATATGGCTCAATATTTGTATGTTGTACTGTAAATTGTACTTATATAAAATATCAAAATAATATTTCATAATGAAATTTGTTATGAAACAACTTAGTATCTAGTACGACTTTGAAAATATTTAATTATTACTAAAATCAAAAATCTATATAAATTTTTCTGAATTTGGACTTTGAATAATTAAATTAGCATAATTTATTGATAAAATTCTTTGTTCTATTGTTATTGTTTTTGATTTAATATTTAAATTTAAGATATTTAATAATTTGCTTCACTGTGCATTATTTTTCATGTGAGTCTAGTGTGATTCCTTGTTAGGTTACTTCCTCAAAAATATTAAAT
The DNA here is from genome assembly GCA_037975125.1 of Latrodectus hesperus. Classification (NCBI taxonomy): domain Eukaryota; kingdom Metazoa; phylum Arthropoda; class Arachnida; order Araneae; family Theridiidae; genus Latrodectus; species Latrodectus hesperus. Next base: position 62,896,578 of record CM075860.1, read on the forward strand.
GTTTCAAATACATAATGATGAATTGCCTCATATATTTATGTTACCTTTCAATAATCGTTCCTCATTTTAACCAATTTTCCCCTGATTTGTTTAAATGCCTTCAAGGAGTAATATGCTTTGGGAAGTACTAGTCACCAAAAGTAAATGGTTTTAGCCATTATGTATATATGTATATATAATATGAAATACTATTTTAAATATTGAATTTGTACTATAATTAAAAAGACTGCTTTTATGTGTTTGAGTTTTAAATTAGATATTTTTAAAATGTGTGTGTGTTTGGCATTTAAGCACATTATTTGTACAATTTTGTACTTTTCTGTGTTAAATAAATGTCATATTTGCTTACATTAAATAAGCTATTCAATTCTAATGTATTATTCTTAACTCAGGTGCTCATGCTCGTTCTGGGAGAGTCCTACTCCTGATGGCACTGCCTGGACATATTATGTTTGCATATTTAATATGGCTGTTAAAAGCAGGAAATACTACTTTAACCCCTCTTTTTCTGGTTGTCTATTTGACTGCTGCCATAATTCAGGTTAGTTTCATTACTCTTCATTTTCAATCTTCATAAAATCTTACCAAATTACCAGCCAAATGGCTATTGGTTTGTCTTTGTATTCTTGTAATGATTTAAAATCTATTTTAAACTAAGACCTTGTTTAATTAGCTCTCATCTGTATAAACTATGAATGCTAAAAAAAAAAAATAAATCAAACCAATAAAAAATTTTCTTTAAGAAGTTTTGTTTTCTCATTTTTTTTATTCACAAGAAAATTAATGAGAGTTATATAATTTGAAAAAAATTAATAGAGTTTTATTTGAGAAGTTATTTTCTTGATATTTTTTGTGCTTAAATTTTAAATGTGTGCAAATTTTTAATCTTAAGAAATGTGTTATTATTTATAAAGCATGTTTCTTAACTCATAGTTAAGAATAAAAAGGTAATCGAGAGATTACTACTCTGTTTTACCAAAATAGCCTAACAAGGAATTTTTTTTCAAACAATTCTCTAGATATGCTTTACTGCTATATAACCTGTGTTTCTCTTTTAATGGTAACATTTCTAATGTTTTAGGACATTTGTTAAATTTTCAGTTTTAATTGCAACTAAAAAATTGTGATAAGTGATATTGAAAAATTTATGTAATTATAAGTATATATAGAAATGTTATTATTAGAGTACTCTGTAAATTTTTCTGTTTATCTGTTCCCTGTGTTTTTTTTTTTTTTTTTTTTTTTAATAAACTAAATTTTAATATTTTGCTATTAGAATATATTCGTTGTAGGGGTACAAAATGAATACAGTCTCTGAAACACATTTAGATATGCCAAAAACAAAAGAAAAAAACATGTCATTCGGAGATGCTTCAGTAATTAAACTTACTCTACAATGGTGCATCACAAATTCTGTTTGTGTGATAAGTCACTTGAAAAGGCACCATGATTGGTTGCACTAACAGCCTTAAATAGCGATGATTTTAAAAGTGTTAATAAAAAGATATTTCTCAAGTTTCTCAGGAACTTGCAATTAAATTCCTCTTATCAGATGAAGCCATTCATGTTTACTTACAAAAACTAGGAAATGTATGGAAATTAGTCAGATGAAATTACTCCCTTGTGAATTTATTGAATGCAATGAACTTCTAAGATTACGCATTTGTTAATTACTTCTTTCCCGTCAGAAAAATAAGCAATTCTGGATTGTCTGCTGGCATGTTGTTGCGTTACGAATTGATTGCTTGTTTTTTGTTCATTAATAAGTACTATTGCCTTTAATATTTTATTTTAACAATAACAATTAACAAGTAACAATTTTCATGGTTACATTCTATGAAATTATGTTCCACATCATAATACACTGGTGCCAATACGGTCTTCATTCGACCACATCCTAATAGCAACTGGGCTAGATTCCCCATCGGATAGGGAAGATGCGCTTCTCAATCGCCCTTTAGGGATTTACTGTGGCTGAGTTGCCACACATGTGATGAGAAATGAATCCAGTACAACAGCCACAAGCATTCTCATCATTGGTTGTCACTGTCAAATCCAATTCCCTAGGCTGCAATGATTTCCTAAATAGAAGCCCAATTCTTTCCCCAGAAGACAATATTTGGCATTGTCCACCTCAAACTCTTTTCATGTGGCCAAACTATTAATGCTTTTATCTATGTGCAACAACTGGAACATGGGCAAGAATCTTTGCATCAAAAACAAAAAAGGATTCGGTTCTTGCAGGACACCACAAGGCTGAACATCACAAATAGGACTCTTAATGTGATTGCTGCCTTAAAATAGAAACTTCCTCATCCTCCCTACTCCCTAGACATTTCCCCAAGTGATTGCCACTTCTTCTGCGCGCTGTGCATTCACATGGGAAAAGATGGTTCCGTGATGCTGAAGAGATAAAAACCAGAGTACCCACCCTTTTTTTCTACTAAAGATTGGACATTTTATTGCAACAGTATACATGAGCTTGCATCATGCTGAGAGAAGATGGTTGCATGTAATGGTACTTCCTTGATGAATAAAGTCTGTTTTGTCATAACACTGCATTTGGAATTTTTATGTCAGACAGCAACAAAACTTTTCTGGTTTGGCGATATATATGTATACAGTTATCCCTCATTTTTCGCGGTTAAAAGGAATTAGAACCTTTCGCAGAAAACTGAAAAATCACATAGTTTGCCCCTAGGAATATTCGTGTATGCTGGTACACGAACGTTTTAAATATCTATGTATTTATACTCTGCACGTTTAAGACAAAAATTACAACAGTATTCGTATTTACTTAAATGTGTCAGTGCTAATTAATAAGGTTAATTGCAAAACTTATACATTAATCAACATTGCTTTCTGAGCGAGGTGAAGTCTTGTATTGGTGGCGGAGGAGAGACTCTCACTTGACTCATTGAAGATTGAGGCTCACTCAGAGACTCTTCTGGTAGAGCTGGGAGGCTTGGCCTTGAAGAGAAACATAGTGATGGGTAGTTGTTGTCTTTGTTTTTTCTTTCCTTCAAAATTCTTCTGTACAAGGACATAACCTTCAACACAATTGCTGAATTAGACAACTTGAACCATATTGTCATCAATGTCTTGTTCAAATTGTTGAAACCCTCTTGCTATGTTGCGCAATTGTTGTAGATTTTCCAGGGTAAGGCTACGCTTTTCAGTTTCTTCTTCCTCACTTGCTGACTTTGTCATCTTAAGGAAGTCTTCATTGGTCAGTGGGTCTGAGCATCAATCGATAAGGGTGGTGATGTCTTTTCTCATGTGGACAAACCCTTCATTCCGTATAATGTGAGCCAGCCTCACCATACTCTCATTGGTGGATGTCGCACCAGAAACCAATCACGCCCCTTTATGAGAGCTTGTGGTATGTACTGAGTCAACTCATCTCTTTGTTTGACATACAGGGATCCTTCTCTCTCGCGCATCAGCATGCTGTTACACTCCTTTTCACAATGTGACTGCCGACATTGTTGTATTTTTTTATTTTTCGTTGAATATTTTAGAAAAATCCATGAAGCACTAAAGCTGCAAAAAAAAAAATGAAGTGCAAAGTCACAGGGAACACTGTATGTATGTATGCATACATATATATTAATAAATAGCAATTCATTTGATTTTCATATAATGTCTGATTTTCTTTAATGTCACTATACTCAAATAATGGCAACAAAATTAGTATATTTGCAAAGTTTTTTAAAATAATTATACAGTTATTTTTGTATCTAAAATTCTTTCATCATCATAATTTATATGATTATATATATAATTTTATTATAAAACATTCACAGGCAAAGATGTACACTTTCGATTGATGTTTGGAAAAGAATTATGTACATGCTTAAGGAAATGTAAAATCTTAGAATTTAAGAAAGCAGCATTCACTTGATTCATTTAAATAGTGTTTCTCAATATGATGCACGCTTTACAGTATATTACTGATAAATAATTTAGAATGTATATGTTCATACAATATTTCTTGAACAATTAATATTCTTAAGAAACTTGTTTTCATTCATTTGCCTTTTTCCTCCCCAAAATAATAATGAACACAATATTTCAGAGATGAAATTTATTTTTGAGTTGCATTGAAGAAAATATTCTGCTTTCTTCTAGGTATTCGTATTAATTTATATCGCATACTGCATGATCCAGTGGATGTGGCGACGGAAAATCGATCCAGATAATTCGGCCATTCCTTACTTGACAGCTCTGGGTGACTTACTGGGGACATCTCTACTTGCGCTGGCATTCCTTTTCCTCTTTTACATTGGGAACCATGTTCCAGAAGACATCGGTGAATGAAAGTTACTATATGACAAAACTGTTTCCTTTCTCTTTTGCCATTTGAATGCAATAAAATGCGTCCATATAAGAATCTCTGTCATCTGTAATATTTACACGAGCATATTTATAATTATAATACCAATTTGAAAAAACATTGGTGAAAAGTATTTAATAATGCATCTGAATTTTTAATATCAAAATTGCTTTCTTTTTGTTTTGTTGATAGTTACCTGTTTACAGTTTTACCTCTTCTTAATCTGTATATATAAAGTTTTAATGCTGTCAATAAGTAACTATGCATCTTATGCTTAAGTTGAATATACATGTAAAATTCTAATTCCATTATCACGTTGAAAGTATTTTCTCACTAAGAAAAGTGAGTATGTTATTTAAGACATTTGAAAGTATTATTTATAGTTAATAATTTTCTTAATTACATTTTTACGCACAATTATTATACATTTTTATTGAATTTTATAATTTCGCAAAATTTTTCAAGTAATTATGCTAACACGTAAGCAAAATTTATGACAAGTGTTTAAACTATAATCCCTTTTTTTATTTGCAATTTGTTGAAGGAATGTAATCTTGACTATATACATACACTGATTCAGAATGATATGAAAAAATTCTATTTTAATTTGTTTATTCAAATGGCACAAAAATTTCTAAAAATTTCTTGTCAATGTGGTATATGACTGGATGTCTTGAAAAATATGCATTTTCTTTTTTTAGACTCAAATACTGTATAGTGTGTGTCTAGTGTTCTCTAACTGGGTACTTGATATAATTGTTAAGCTGTTTTCTATATTTTTATTCAATTTAGTACTTACTATAAAATGCAAATCTACGTATTTTTAACATTTACAATCTAAAATTAAAATAATTTACAGGGAATTATTGTTTTATGCAAATAGCTCTGATTTGTGCCTCATTCATAATTTATAGCTGGGTGCCTTAAATATTATCAAAATTCTTTGAGTTAAATAAAATACATTTTATGTTATATTCTAATATAAGTTGATATTAAAAATCTATGCCTTGATTTTTCATTAATAATTAAAGTAACTTATCAGAGTAATTTTTATAAATAATTATTTATAAAATATTATATGCAAAGATGTTTTTAAACACATTTATACTTTGTGTTAAATTATTGAGTCAAAGTACAGTTTGAACTTAGTGCAAAGACATTTTAGATCATGATGCTTTAATAATAAAATGATGGTAAATAATTTCCCCACTATTGAAGTTTATGTGTAATTGTTCAGTATTTTATTATAATTAATATTAATTGAATTTTTTAAGTCTTGTAAAATGTGAATTTTAAGCTATTTTTGTATTAAGTTACTTTATTCAGATTATAAATTTTATTCTTTTTTAAATTATTTTATACACACCAATTAAATATTTTATTGATTCATTATTGAAATAGTTTTATAATAATTATTTCAGTGTTTGATACAATTCTAAGTGGGGATTTATTTATTGAGATTTTAATATTGCAAAACTGTTTTTTGTTGATTTACTGTAAATCTTATTGCAGTAATTCAACTACATTAAGTGTCATATTAACACTTAATTATAATTAAGTTCTGTTTTTATTTCTGCAAAAGAAATTTTTTATGAAAATCAATTATTGGTGCTACTTGGTTCAGTAATTCATACTATTGAAAATCTAGTTCTCAATAAAATACAAAATAATCGTTTTTTCTTTTAATTTTCCATGTGTGATATTCTTAAAATATTTAATTTTTTGTTATCTTTATAAAACTAATTTTTTAGAGATTTAGATTCTAAAGTAAAAAACTTTATATATTTATATTTTAAAAAAAATTAATGTAAATTACATTAAAGAATAATTATCATATCACTGAAATAAAAATTTATGCGAAATTTTGCTCTTCTAATATTTATAATATCAAAATTTTTCTTTTTCATTTAATTAAGTATATAAATTTTAAAATCCATTCACACACATGATTGCTTAATGTATTTATCATTTTTTCCCCCTTTTGACTTGCTTAATTGAGTTTAATAAGATAGTATTTTTATAAGACTCATTGATTTTAATTCTTTTCCATGTTGCATTAACTGCAATTAAAGAATCTGATTAAATTGTTTTTAGTATCCAATTTTAATTAACTGTACTTAATCCCGTGTATTATTTTTTTCTTTAGTTTTATTTTATATATGCAGATGCATTTATTAATTTATTTTTTAAGATATTATGACTTATATTTTAAAGTATATGTTTAAATTAAATTTTATTTTGATGTGTACTAGTTACCTCATGAAATTTGTAAATATTTGATTGAAGAAATTTTTTAGTATATATATTTTGTATTTGTTTCATTCACATCCTTCCAAGCTTGTATAAATTCTTTAGATAATGCTAAATTGAGTCAACACATGTCTTAAAATCAATTTGTTTTAAAAGATACATGTCCTTAATAAAAAAAAAGTACATTTTTTTCATAAAAATTAATGGGAAGTGTCTGAAATACTTGTAAAAAAAGCCTTAAAATAAACTTGAATCCATACAATTTTTTAACAATCAGTAAAATTAATCTTTATTTGTAACAAATTTTATTTGGAAAACTAATTTGATCCGTTTTGAAGATATTCCTAGATAAAAGAATACTTGCACGTCTTAGAAGTTTTATGTTTGTGCACAGGTACTCTATATAATTTCTCTTTCAGTTCAAATCCAGTACCTTTTTAAATAGTAGTGTTCACAATATTACATTTTCTGTCTATCCATGTTCTTAGTAGTGCCTGTTTGGGAAAATACGTAATTAGTAATCGCTGTTAACTTTAGAAGATAAAACTACCTAGTTTAATGGTATTTTTCTCCTACTCGTTTTAGTGTAATGAATTATCTAAAACTTATTTGTGGTTCCAGTCGCTATACATAATTGTTAATTATTAGATTATATGAAAAAATAAACTTGTAAAGGCTTTTTAACCAAATTCTACCAATGTCTTGTCCATATTGCTCATTTTAACCTCTGGTTATGAACCAAATAGACATATATTAAATTCGATGCTTTATTAATAAAATTTATTTAATATTTGATTACTTTAAACATATTGTTAAAATATTATTTTTCTACTTATGTGAATTTTCATAAAAATCTAAAATTGTGCATTTTTCTTAATCCTAAAATTGTATATTTGGATCTTTCGTCAATACGAATGTATTTCTTTCTCTACGGAAAATTCAGTTGTGATTATACTTAAGTAATTTCAGAAGGACTTTTAATTTTGCCACCAATTTCCGTACACAAGTTAATTAAATTTTACATCAAAAGATGGATAACTTATAGTCAGCTACACTTGTTTGCCAAATTATGTATAAATTTTGAAATTGTATTGAGTATTGTTTTGTTGACATTCATGAATATCATGTTTATATTTGTTTTTAATGACACTGAACAAGTATATTTTATGTTATGAATTAATAAAATATCTTGATACAAGTATTGGATGGCCAGTGATATAATATTTTTCTTTTCGAAATTTCATAAATGAAACGATTTTTAAAATAAAAGTTTGTTGACCTGTGATAAAAAAAATAGTCTTTTTATTCTGTGTGAAATTATGTAATGCTAGTCAACTGATTGACTGTACTTGCATTCATTGTGTCAGAAGTAAGTTTGTGATAGCTGCACAATCATGCAACGTTAGTTTTTTTTGTCATTGAATGTGAAACAGAATTGATTGAAATATCACTTAGGTATTAAATATTGAAGATGAATGTATTGTGATAATAAAATTAGTTCACATCATTTGTTGTCTTTTTAATCATGTGTTTTTGTACACCACTTTTTTTAATTTTTTTTAAGATTTCATTTTTAATAATAAAAAATGTTGTGATAAAAAATAAAAAATTTTTGCAAACATTTATTTCCGTTGATATATATATATATAAACACATCAGTCCGGAATATATTCATATTTCTACACAAAATTATCTGTATATGCCCAAATAAAAGAAATTCAACTATTCACCTTTCTGAAAGTTTTCACAATATTAGTACAATGTAAGAAATAAACTTGTGTGATTGAAAATCTTAGTTTCAAAAAATATTTTTTAATTTATGATGAAATCAAATTTTCTTATTTAGTAACAAAACAATTATAAATGTGTTAGACTTTCAGATTCACACAGTTGTGCTGAATGAATGTTAAGATATCTTTTTAGGGTAAATAGCTTGTGCAAAAACACCTTAAACACTGTAATAAAACTTTATAATATTAATCGTTTTATAAGCATTTTTTCCCATCATTGTTAGAGTATTCAAATTTATAATGTGCACAACAGATAATTAAATGTTCTCTATTCCTTTGGAAATTTTTTCGATCTTGCATTAAATTTCAAGTGGCATTTGCATTTGTGAGAACATTTATATATCATAAGCTAAGACATAAAGAAAAATGTTCCTCAATTGTTATTAAGTGTTGCTGGTAAAGTTTAATTTCTCTTGGCATTTATCATTATTTTATTGAAATTGTTTATGAAATATACCAAAAGAGAATAAAAGTAAAATGTTTGGAAATTGATATAAAACAAAAAAATATTCATATTTTAGTATACCAAAAGGAACTAGCAAATCACACACACACACAAGAGTAACTAAAAAATTACTATTATCAAGTTAAAAATAATTACTAATAGTAAAATTAAATTATATTTTACTTTTTGTTAATCAAGTATAGCAGTTTCATGAAGAATAAAAAAACATATATGTCTGTAATATGTACAAATTCAATGAGGAGATATTTTGTATAACTAATCCCCTGATAGGAAAAATCAATGGTTAAATAATCTAAAAGGAATTAGAAAATAATATTAAGAAAATCATTTATTGCGCAAATTTTTTATAATGTTTAAAAATTGAAAAAAGGAGGCAAAATATCGCAAAATTTTATTCATTTTTCAAAATCAATGGGTGAAAGAATTAGTTTAATCCATATACACATCAATAATCTCAACTTATTTGTAGAGTTGATTTTTGCAGCCACAAAGTTTCTCTTAAATCCTTTACTTATCACGCATGTTTTGATTATTCATTTTTAAAGGTATTTTATGTCATTTAAGTAATATCAACGTAACGCTTTCCTTTTTACTGTAGAAAATCAAGAAAAAAAATGTAACAAAAGGGGAAACATGAGGGATGTATGGCAGCCATTGAAAAACCTGTCACCCAACTACCACAAAGTCACTTTCGCCGTTTACTACTGTGCAATCTTCAAAATTTCCAAGTAGAAAGTCTGGTTAACTATTGCCCTGTGATAGAAACTGAATAAAACAATTCTTATTACAACGAAAAGTAAAATCAGCAATGTTGTAACTTTTGATTTGGTAGGTAGACTTGATTGTTGCTATCCTTAAACATCGTAAGCGTAACCCTAGTTTTCGTCATTTCATATTTTTTGGGAAAAAAAGGTTATGTAATTTTTTTTAATCTGAATCTTTTTTCGGAATTTTTTAAAAGCACATAATGCTTCAAGGGGAGCTTATTTGTGTCCAGTGGTCATGGCAAGAGTTTGGTAGCCACGAAATTTGCTACTTTAAACTGCAAGTCACTTTTGACATCTTCGCTATTTGTTCAATAGTCCGTCTTTTATTTTCCCTGATAATTCCACTTTATTTTTTTTAAGCATTTTTGTGTTCGGGTCGTGGGAGAAGGATCAGAGAGAGATGTATCATCTGTTAACATTTTCTAGAAGTAATCAGACATTTGAGTTTTTCTTTAGTAACTGTACACTTTTTCCCTACATTTCAAGGTAGGTTATGGCGGACACTTTTGGAGCTCTATGCGAAGATGCTGGCTACATTTCAAGAGAATATTTCATTTTTTTCTATATCTGCTTCTTGCTCTAAAAAATAAAATATTTTTTCTATATTTCATTGTTCAGAGCAAGAAGCAGAATTTCGCAGCAGAAACGCTGTTCATGTTAATAAGAGTCCCAGAATATCGGTTGTTTCACGCTGCTTTCCGTAAGATTAGCAAAGTGAATCATCCTTTGCCCCGATGAGTGATTGCGCATCGTCCCTCATCGGATTGCTGGAGTTCCGTGTGTTGGCAAAGTGTCTACATTAGTTTGTGCGGTCCTAAGTCTTTCCGCTGGCGTGGAGAGGAGGGTGCTTTTAGCTCAAGTTTGACACCACATCGGCTACTATGTACGCAAAAAATTGTTATCATTGCGAACAAAAGCTATGCATCTCTTATACCCTCCAAAAAATTAATTTGATTTCTTAAGAAACCGGATTAATTTTAGCATAAATATAATTGAGAAATAAGTGTTTTCAAAATCGAGACATTTTCAATAAAAAGGATCTTGTTAATCCTATTGGTTTATTATTTAGTCGCGATTTTTAAAAAAGTTATGTAATCAGAATAATTGATGTCTGGTTATCAATGAATCGGGGATCTGAAAGTCGACATGAATAATTCTTCGGCAAACATCATATGGAGAATTTGTTATAATCTATAAGAGGGGGGTGATGTGTCTCGCCTCTACGTGGAGCCCCCTACAACACCTTTTGGTAACCAAACGAGACACACTTTCGTCACTGCAGCCCAGTTGTGATTTATGCTTGCTATCAAAACAAGAAAAGGTCCTTCTAAGGAACCGAATGCGACTGCTACTTCTGCCCTTTTCTGGAATGCTGGTGGCCTGTCTAGTACTAAATACTGTTTGTTCAAATCTATTGTGACAAGAGAAAACTGTGACGTATTTGCATTGCGGAGGCTGGTGCATCTACTGATGCCCTTAGATTTTATAAATGCCGTGGCTTTACACTGTACACCTTGCCTAGAGCACGCCAAATTGCCACTGGCATTATTGTAGGAGTGGAAAACACCTTTACATGTAACTTCAAAATATTTCATACCATGCAAGATAACACATTTGAGGGAGTGGAACTTAATATTTGGAAAGACAATATACACATTAAGTTTATCTTCGTGTATAATCCTCCTGGAAACGAACCCTTGACTTCAATCATGGAAAAAATCCTTGATAAAAATACAATTTTTGTCGGAGACTTTAATTGCCATTCTCCAAGATGGGGATTCAAGCAAACAAATAAACCTGGCAGAGCTCTTGAGAATTTTTTGGACTCTACTGTCACTACAGTCCACACAACAAATGGGCATTCTTTTCTCTCCTTTAAAGGGGAAAGAACCAGCCCCGACCTTGTAATATCCCACTGAAAGTTATCTAATAAAGTTTCTGTCAATCTACTGGAGTCCTGTAGTGGCCATGGTCATAAGATATTGAGAGTGAACCATTCTAACAAAACCCAGCATACCCGCTGCAATGAAAATATGTACCCTAGATGGAATTTGAAGAAGGCAAATTGGAAAAAGTTTTCCTCCCTCACCAATAAAATCCTAACAACTGACAAATTTAACTTCTTTAAGCTTGACGTTTGCAACGATTTCATTGTGGAGGCTATTAGAGCATGTGTTCAGGAATCCATTCCTAAAGGAAAGATAAACAGATTTAGACCTTTCTGGACAGACGAACTTACAGTCTTAAAGGAAAAACGTGATGAAGCACTCTTGAAAGCTGGGCTTTCAGGAAACACCATGTTGCCCTTCGTCATGCACAATCTGTCTTTGAAAGAGCCATTAAAGAGGCCAAAAGGAAATCTTTTAAGAACTTCGCATCAAATCTGGATTTTAGAAAAGATGGTGCTCGGGCCTATCGTTTTTTGTCATCATTAAACAATGAAAATAATTTAAGCAAAAATGAGCCACTTATGAGCAATGGAAAAATTTCCTATAATAACAAAGAAAAGATCCTGGCCTTTGTTAAGCATTATGCGTCAGTGTGCAGGCTGCCCCACAAGAGGCGCGCTCCACTGCTTAGACTGCCACTAGTTGGTTGTCTGAACCGTAGTGACGAACAACTTTTTAATGACGATTTTACCCTTGTTGAACTTTGCTGAGCGATGCACGAGACCAGTGATGGAAAAAGCCCTGGACCTGACGATCTTCCAAGTGAATTTTTTTAAACCTAGGTGAAAATGCCAAACAAACACTCCTTTCTTTCTATAACATTATTTGGAAGACTCATGTTCCTGCCGAGTGGAAAAAAGCGACAATTGTCCCATTCTTAAAATTACAAAAACCAACAGAGAACCCCTCTAGTTATAGGCCAATTTCTTTGACCAACGCTATATCAAAATTGATGGAGAGAATGGTGGTCAATATACTTAACTTTTATCTTGAAGAGTAAAAACTTTTATCTGACTATCAGGCTGGTTTTAGAAGGAAAAGAAGTACCATCGAACAAGCAGCTTTCCTGTCCCAATCCATCAAGGATGGTTTTCATAGAAATCAATCTACCTTAGCAGTTTATGTGGATTTCAAAAATGCCTACGATAGAGTATGGCGTAAAAAGCTTATTGAGAAATTGATTCTCTTTGGAATCAACAGCAATTTACTAAACTGGCTAAAATCCACACTTTCTCAAAGAATGGCTAGGGTGAAGTATCAAACAGCCTTTTCCAAATATATCAAGCTTAATGATGGTTTACCACAAGGAGCAGTCACAAGCTGTACACTGTTTAATGTCATGATCAACGATCTTATCAACAGCCTAGCTCACATACCTGGAATCAAATGCTTGGTATTTGTTGACGACATAGTAATCTTCACAAATGGTACTGATACTGATACTTTAAACACCAAAATTAATGACGCTTTTAGAGTCTTAAAGGAATGGTGCTCCGAAAATCAAATGACAGTTAATGTTGATAAAACAGTTTGCCAACTTTTCACCTTGTCCTTGAGAAACACCGGATTTTTGTAAATTTTAATCAGCAAATCTAACATCGAGTGGTATATTATAATACATATATATGCCCTATTACATAAGAGTTTCTTCCACTGTCGTAGATGAAATCCCATAGACGCTATAGAGTTGTATTTATATAAAGCTCAGTGGTTTCGGCAATTCGCACTTTATCCAATGATATTTTAAAATCTTTGCCAAATGCGCAGTTGACATTTAAGCATTATTTTGTCTTAGGATTATATATTACCAAAAGGAAACATTTATATGCATGTGTATTAGCAACTCAAACAATTTATATTAATAATTTTAGCTTCTTAAAAATCTTTTGCCCAGTACGAATATACCAGTACCGATAAAAATGGTTGCTTGCTGTCATTCTTAGATTATTGTCATTATATTTACTGTTAATGAGTATCAGCGAAGTCATCAATTTTTCTTGGACAAATTCAGACTTAGAATGGTCTTAATGATTGCAATGCAAAATAATTTAATAGCTTAATAAATTGATGACATTTTAACGAATATTTTTTATATAATTTAAATTATTAATTTTTCAGTATGAGTGTGTATGCAAGTATCTTAGAACAATATCTATGCAGATTTTCATACTAATACTCTTTTCTTAATAGATATACTTTTATGTAATAAAAAAAGTAAAATGAGATTATTATCAAATATAATAAAAAATATTACAAAATTATTTATTACTATTAAAATACTTTATATTTGTTGCTTCCTATTATTTTTTGACATGATTTAATTTAAATTTTATGTGTTATCTGAAAACTTATAAATTTAATCTTGAATTTGTATAATTTTATAGAAGAAAATATTCTGCTTTTTGAATTTTACTAATATTTTTTAATTAGAATGATAATTTCTAATAGAATTACTTCAAAACCATATGATAACATTTATTCTAATCTAATTTTATCTAAGCAACAAATTTAACAGTCTTACGTGTTTAAAATGGCAAACCAAGCAGCGTTTCTTTCAGAAATAACGATACATAAAATTTACTAAGAACTTGTTAAATTGTGTATAATTTTTTTTCTTCCTGAAGGATTATTGTGTAAAAAAATATAAGAAAAGGGAAGGAATTTCAATAAAATCAACTTTGTAAAACATGTTTTGCGTAGGGAATTCAATATTTTTAAGCGATGTGAAAACTGATATAAATATATTTGCTTAGAAGATTGCAAAATGAGAATTCTCTTTTTTGATTTAATTTTGTATACTATTTGCGCAATTGTGAAATTAATCGCACAGTATACTAATATTTGATTAAAACTCATGTTTGAATGTATTACTTTTATAAAGAAGGTATGTCTTCATTGTCTACAGAGCATTTGCATTTCCCCTTAATTAGCATTAAAAGGAAATATGTAAATTTCAAGAATTTTAAAATAACGAATTCTAATCAATACGAAATAAATAAACTAGCTAGAACTACTTAAATATGATAATGTTAATAATGTAAGAGAATGTTTAAAACTAAACGTAGGTTCTTGGAACTTTTATTCCTCCATTTGGCTTATCTTTTTTAAATTTGCTAATGTAAAATTTAGCAAATTAAAAAAAGATAAGCAAGAAAAGATTTAAAGTTACTTATAAAAATACGTTTCATACTATTCAACAATAAAAAAAATTGACAATAATGTTTAAAACATTCATACTTTAATAAGGGAAAATATATTAGACCCCCTCAAGCCCTACTGGTTGCCTCAAAGCGTGAGAGGTTGATGTTGACACTGAGTGAAGTGAGTCGGAAATTTTCTCCTGGTAGGGTCACCCTTCGCTTGAAGGCCATTCTATAGTGCCCAGCTAAAACCAATAGTTTAAACTGGAGCGAAGCCAGTCCTCCTCCTTTGGATGCTCCTGGCGCTCATAGGCTGTAACATTTCTATTATCCACGAACCGGACATCTTATGAAAGTCACATTGCATCACCCGTCGCGCAGGTAAATCAGGGGTGCGGTCAGAGCTTAGAAAGAGGGCCCTTTCCGAAAAGTAAACGATAGTCTTCATCTAAAAGTTCACTGAAAATCCCACAATGTAATATTAATGGCTTATCTACAAGTGCCGCAAGATTAAACGCATCCTAAAAATCGCAGAAAAAGAGTAGTATTCAAATTATTGCCCCTTTAGAAAGAAAACTTAAAGAATCCTGTCTCAAAGTCAAGGGATTCATATTTTGAGATCTGATAGACAGCATAAAAGTGGTGGAAGATAGCTTTTCTAATATGGGAAATAAATTGTCAACAAATTTTTCCCTCACCAATAAGAAATTCAGATTTAAAAATTCAATGGATTAAGTTGAACCGGAATGGTAAGCATTTGAGAATCTTTATTTGTATCATCCGCCAAATCAAAATAGTATTCGCTAAGATCTTTCCGCGGGTTTCGGCAATAGCACTATTATCATGGGTAACATGAATGGTAAGAACACTGCCTGGGGTAGGACTACTGTTAATCAGAGAGGCGAAAAGTTTCTTAATTTTATAAATGATTGTAGTGGTCCCGCTGCAAAATGTAAACAAACACCAGAAACGTAACCAAACACCAAAAAAAAGTTAAACAACGTGGATGGATGCAAGACACGCGGCGTAGGAATAAACTTTCTTACCGGACCTGTGTGATTAGGCAGAGACGCTATAGCGTCTCTGCCTGATCACACAGGTCAGACTGCCTGAGTATACTCAGGCAGTCTGACCTCAGCTGTGGAACTGAGAGATAGCAGAAGAACGCTCGCTGCTGCATTTGTGAACATTCACCGAAACTTATTAATTTTAAAATTTCCTTTTTTATGCGATAATATGTCTCACTTAAACTAATTGTACTTAATAATTATTACTAATTAAATAGTTACATTTGGATTCAATTTTATTTGTTTTTATTCATCGACATTTCTATAATGATCATGTTTTTCTTGCTTTTAATGATGGCACAAGAACCTTCTCCTCTTTCAGCTATAATACTTTAATAATTCAACAAACTGAAGTTGTGCTTGACGTAACTTTAGTCGTTGGCGATTTATAATTTGATTGTTCATGGACTGTGCTTCATAATATCGGAAGCTTCATAACTTCGTATAATAAAGTCTCCAATTATTATGAAGGGAGAATGAATATTTGATAAGATGCTATTGAACAAAGAACGTGAAAATTTACCGTGTTGGACGTATACATTTACTAAAGAGATGATTTGGATATAGTAATTTTTATAGCTAATATTTCTGTATCTTTATCTTCTGAGCAGGATATATTTAAAACTTGCACAGGGAGATTTATCAATAGCAAAAAGAAGTCCTCCACCACGGCCATCTTGCCTCTCTAATCTAATTATTGTTTTATTATGAATTTGAAATAAGTCGGATTTTTTAAGAAACGTTTCTTGAATTGCTAGGACATCGGAAGATTGAAAGTACGGAAGTTTTACATACGGGTGCTTAGATAGAGCGCTTCTAGTGTCCCAAGAAATTAAATTGAACATTAAATAAAAACGAAAAACCTGAACAGTTATTGAAAATCAAAAAAAGTGCGCTCGTAGTAAAAGAATATTTTTTTTAAGAAAAAATTATGAATGTTTTTTACGACTTCTTCCTGGCTCAATTTTTTCTTTAATGTTAGGTTCTGCAAATTTAATATTTGGTTGAGGAGATTTCATAATAGGTTGTTCGGGAGATATAATTTGCTGATTCACAGAATTTTTTGGACTTATCTTTCTTGACTGGATAGAGCTTACACGACTCTTTCTTGGCGATATAGAAACTGATCTAGCTAGATTCGAACATGTTCGCATACATTCTTTCATGAATGAAGAATATTTGTTGGATCATTTGATCTTGTCTAGCCTGTATCGCAAGTAATTTTGCTTTAAAAATAGAAGCCATCTCAGTCACTGCTTTTTTAACAATATCAGTTATTTCATTTTGATTCGGCACGAAAAGAAGATGACTTTTGGTTACACTGGAGTAACTGGTTTTTAAAGATTTATTGAGGTGAGAAGGCGTTATAGCCTTCTCACCTCAACACATGGAAGGTAGTTCATGCTTTTAAAATTTAAGAATTTTTTTTCTTCAAGCCTCGTAGGGCAGGAAATGTCATTAGCTGCATGATTTCCCTGACAGTTTATGCATTTAGGTGTTTCATTGGCACAGGGAGAGTCTTCATGGAATGTTCCACAGTTTTTACATAGGAAGACTTCTTGTGTACATTTTTTCGTAGGGTTAGTGAATTTATAGCATTTTCCACATTGGCGAACGTTATCAATAAAAGGAGAAATTGGAATGATGGAATAGAATAAGTTAATAGTTTGAGGTAAATGATGACCAATGATGCTCACTAAAATATTTTCGCTCAGTTCTTCAGAATTATTTTTGTAAATCTTTGTAAGCTTAATATCGTTAAGCCATTTTGCGCAATTTCTTCAGCAACAAGATATAAAGGTAAATCTACACATTTATTTCTTTTGTAAGAAATCTTGAAGAAATGTATTCAGGTTGAAAACTGGAGTTAACAGGTACTCCAAGAATATTGTTTATCTTGCTTATTTCTACAGCAGCATCTGGGCAATTAGTTTCGAATAGAAGCTTACCTTGACGGGTGTGTTTAATTTGTATTATTTTCTTGTGATTCGTTACAAGTTGAATTATTTATTGCTTTAAATTATAAGGTTTCTTTGGAATAGATGCAGTACCATCAGTGGGAGACGGGAAAATGAAGAACTTAGTAATACCATTTTCCGCAGCTAACTGGATTAGTTGTGGAATAGAATCTTCGAAAGTCAATAATCTTGAAGTGTTTATTTTTAGAATGCCCGAATCGCAATCCGTGTAAATCATTTCAGTCTCCACTTCAATCATTTTGAATCCTTAATAATGTTAATAATGAAAAAAAATTAAATAAATTAAAAATTTAAATAGTAAAAATAAAAGAACAAAAATACTCAATCTTAGTCAATCAAACACTAAGCCAAAGTCAGATGATAATTTCAACACGAAAAAGGAGAAAAAGAGTTAAAGAAAAACATTAAATAATGACAAAATAAACAGAGTTCATAATAAATTTACGTATTTCGCAGAAACCCATCCATGAAGTACATATACATTTTTTGACTTAACAGTTAAAGTTGAAGTTAAGTTTCAACTAAAGTAATTAGGTCTAACTTTTAAGTCGTAAACATAACAATTGACATCCTTAATATTGAAAAATATTTCGAAAGAGGATGTCATTAACCTAACGAAAGTTTTATAAATTTTTTATGTTGTTGAATGGTTTCAATCTACAACAAAGGTATGCTTCTCTGAATTTGTATGCATTTGAAATTTGTTAAGTAATTTTCTGGCTGGGCTTAACAAAAAAACTTAGGAAAACTGTAATATTATGATATTTTATTTACATTGACATGATTAATGAATCTACGAATGTAATATTTGTTCTGCTTTTAGCAAACACTTCTAATCATTTTGATATTTCTGATTAATTGCATTATTTGAACAATGATGGCCGAGGTTAAAGCATTAGAACATCCGACTTTGAAAGTACCATACGAAGTTTTGAATAAGAAATTTAGAACAGCTCAGAAAACAATAGATAGAGAAGTTTCTCATGTTCAGAGTGCTGCTGCTGAATTGGAGAAAGGGCTGTCTAAGAAAGCTCCTTATGTTCAAGAGATAAATGTATTGCTCGGAGGGGTGGTTGAAAAATTAAATATTTTGAAACGGAAACTTGTCAACAGTCAGTCTGAAGGGAGCATCAGTGAAGAATTGGAAGCTGCTTCAGTTTGTAAAAGGCGATTAGATCATTTAAAAGAACACGGAAGCTCTCAAGAATCTGCAGTTGCTCAATGGAAGAAGAAGCGTCTCGATCGCATGCTTGTCGATCATTTTCTGCGCTGCGGCTATTACAACACTGCCTTGAAATTAGCCAAGCACTCTAACATTGAAGATCTAACCAACATTAATCTCTTCCTCATATCGAAAGAAGTCGAGGAATCTTTGCAGAGACATGAAACTGCTAACTGCTTGAATTGGTGTTATGATAACAAATCAAAATTGAGAAAATTGAAAAGCTCCTTAGAATTTAATCTACGCCAACAAGAGTTCATTGAACTTGTCCGACAAGGCATGAGAGTAGAGGCAATCAAACATGCTAGGAAGTATTTTTCAAATGTAGAAGAGGATCATTTGAAAGAAGTGCAACACGTCATGGGTCTTTTAGCATTTCCTCTTTACACCCAGCTTCATCCTTACAAAGATTATTTTGATGAAGGGAGATGGAATAAGTTAGTTCTTCAATTTCGCCAGGATAATTTTAAACTTTATCAACTGAGCAATGTGTCAGTATTTTCTGTTTCTCTTCAAGCTGGCTTATCTGCCTTAAAGACACCCATTTGTTACAAACCAGAAGGAGAGAGAAACCCTGACTGTCCAGTATGTGGACCTGCTTTGAATCAATTAGCTCAAAACTTACCATATTCACATTGTTCTCAGTCTCGTTTAGTGTGCTATATTTCGGGTGAACCTCTTAATGAACACAATCATCCCCTTATGTTGCCTAATGGTTATGTGTATGGGGAGATATCTTTAAAACAAATGGCTGCTGAAAATAACGGAAAAGTGACATGCCCTCGCACTAAAGAAACATTTGACTTTAAAGAAGCTGAAAAAATATTTGTTATGTAGTATGGAATGAATTCATTTATTTAGACCATGTGTTTACTTTTTCTTTGTTAATTTGCGTAGTTTCTATCAATGAATTAGTTATATCATGTAATTTGAATATGAAATTACTTAGTTAGTTATTCTTATAAATTACTTTTTAAACAATGTCTGATTTAACTTTCATTCTATGTAATGTTAAAAAATAATAAAACATTTTACTGAAATATTGTCTGTTTTATTGTAGGTAAGTTTACTGTATACATTATGTCCTGCTGTAAAGCTAGGTAATCTCGAAGTAAGATGTTTACTTATTATACTTATAGAAAACATGTACTATTCCTTCCAGTAAAAACTCCTTATTTATACAAGCAGTACCTACATGAATTTTCATGCTCAAATTGTAACAATTAATGCAATAACTGCTCAGTGTTACTTGCATTAATTTTTTATAAAATGTTTTCTGTTCAAACAAAATTTTAGGTACTATAATTTATTGAAGAATGCCTATCTAGACTGCTAAATGATCCTTTAAAAACATTTTGTGAAGTCATACATTCTTTATGAAGCACACAATTATGTCTTTGAGTATTATTAATGTAAAATAAGTGCATTAAGTATAATTTATTCTGTTATATCAAAATTAATAGGCATTCTTTTTTAGTTTTTATGTGTAGAAAAAATTCTTGATTTAAAATTTTTATCTTTTATTCTAGAAATTTCTGTGTGAAATAAAAAGATCAGTTTTCATTTGTTATTTATTTTGCAATGAATAATGTCTACAATATACATTCATATTAAATTGATATAAACATAAAAAATTAACAATTTTCATAGCTATTTTTTAATTAATACTTTTACAATTAATTTTTTCTGCATTAACTGATAATGTTTATTTTCACTTTCAATTTTAACATAAATTTTATTCGCTTTATCTTTTATTATCTTTAATCTGAATGTGGAAGCTAAGAGTTTCTCTATTGGCTTCTAATCATCCACTAATACTTACACAATTAATATTTATAAAAAATTTACTCAGATTTTAAATAATCCATTTGGTAAATTTTTCTAAACTCTAAAATATAAATAAAAATTTATAGTTAATTGATTAAAATTTTTTTGCTAAACTTGATTTAATTGTTGCATTATAATTTTTTTCTAAATAAGTAAATACATGATAAAAATGTATATATATAAAAACATTAAATATTTGTTTTTAAAAAGAAAAATTTCCAGAATTACCCATTTAATAATTCTAATTAAAATACAAAGTTTTAAAGTGTTCAAAATTGTTCTTCAAAGACATAAGCTGGTTTTGCCAAAATAGTATTATCAAATATTCACAATATTCCCAATCTATATATTCTTAGTGTCCTTAATGACATTGGGCATTTTTAAAGAATCCTAAAAATATAAAGAGACATTTATTTTATGAAGGCAATTTACCTTCTTTTGTGAAAACTAATTGTTTTACTTATTCGTTATGATTTAATAATGAAATTGTAAAACTTCAAGTACATTTAAAAAAATTAAAAATATGAAATAATATCTGATGGATTCATCCTCTCATTGGTTTATATAAACAAATTATATTATAAAAACTAATTACAGTTCATAATAAACCTAGCCTAACTTAAAAATTCATATAAGTATTTGAATTTTTTTTTTAAATATTAATAAAGTTTAAAATCAATATATTTTTCATAGCATTATTTTGGATGTCATTTGTTTCAAAATAGCTGATAATTTGATGCTCACTATTTCAAATACTAATGTTCATAATCACGCAAAATCATTTGTTATGCTTGTTATAAAAGAATATATGAAAGCAAGTAAAGGTAACAGAGTTGAGACAACAAGAAAATTATTTGTAAAAATTTTAAGAATATTCTCTGTGAACTTACAAATTTTAGAAGAATTAAGATTTCTTTTAAATGATATACAGTGTGGAAATTTTATCTTCTACTACAAATAATTACATAAATTCATCTAAATAGAGTAAGATATGGAATCAAAAGTCAACTTGACATTTTATTCAACTGAAATAACCTCAGAATTCATTTTTGAAAGCTTTTGACAAATTTTAACTTCCAAGATGATCTTGAACAATTGAGAAATCACTTAATATTCAAGTGTCAAAGATCTTGCACCACAGGTTCATCTGTAGTATGCCAAAATGAAAGATGAATGAATGATGCCCATTCCATTAATGTGAAGCTCTGTTTCACTGTAAAGTTTTAAATGCATTGTATTTAAAAATTTTTTGTCCATTTTGAAATGTTTAATATTTTAAGATTTAATTTGTAAAATATTTTTATCCACATAACAAAGTTTGAGATAAAATAATTGTCCACTTAACAATTTCCTAAAACAGCTTATATAATGCATACATCCAAATCCTGTGTGCATTAAAATTACTTTTTCTTTTATTGAATTGGACAGGCATATCTTTCTTTGCATGTTTTTAAGTCAGATGTTTCTCAATGAATTAATTTTATACTTCTAGTTTGGTTTACAAAAGGGGAAGAAGTATATAAAATTGAAAATGTCAATAATACAATAATTTGAAATTTGAGAAATTAAAATATAAAATTATTACACACCCTGATAAAAAAATAGTACAAAATAATGTATGTTATGATTTTTTAGATTTCCACTGTTTTGATTCTAATTTGGATCACAATTTCTTAATTTTTTTGTTATTAGATTGGGAAGAATCAGATATTGAAAAATTTACTTACTCAGTTTGCTGTATTGTAATTTCTGGAAGAAAAGCCACCTCAACATAAATGCCATATTGGAGAAAAGTGGTTTAAAAAAATCAAACTTTGCATTAAATTAAAAGTGGCTGTAAATATTATACCTAGATTTAGTATTTAATATAATTCATATTAATCAAGAAGAAAGCTTAAAAGGGAAAAAATATCATAGATGAAAAAATTTGAAGAAAATATCATAGATGAAAAATTTTAGTGTTCATGAAATATGTTCATATTTACTTAATAAAACTTGGGATTTTGCAAAAAGCTTGCTTACATTATGTTGTAAAAAATACGATTACATTATTTTAAAACTATGAAAAAAAGTTAAAAGTTTTATTTAATGATGTTTTGCCAATGAAATTGCAGCAAATTATATATCATATGAAGCATTCTGTATGTAGTTCTTATCTCACTGAAGTAAACAAAATATCTCAAATATTGATCTAAATTACAAATTAAGTGTTTTAAGCCTCCTTAGTTGACACATAAATCTTTAGGCACAACTACTGTATTATTCATCATTTGAATTTATGATTTTGTTTAGTTTTTTTTGGTGGATTTCCTTATTTTTCTGGCAGCTGTATATTTTATTATGAATAGGGTCCAAGAATAATAATAATTATATAGAAAATTTTATTTTAGTAACTCCAATATTTATGTCATCATGAGGAAAGTTCGAACATTTTATTCCATTTTTAGATTTTATTAAAAATTTTTGTGATGATAGTTCATCTGAATTTGTTTAATGTTCTGTAGATGTCTCAATGTTTTGGATACTAAAATTTCACTCCTATTGTTTTTTTATTATTTTAAATAATTCCTTTTTTATTTTGTATTGTTTAAAGTTACTTTTTATAACTATGTTGACATATCCTTTCTTTAGTTTATGTATGACATTTATGTTATTAAAGTAAAAACATTTTTTTAAATTAGAATTTTCACTCTACAAGTTTTATTTACAAATTATAATTATTATAATATCTAAAATTGTCAAAAAGTTTATTTTTGCAATATTGTGTGTATATTACATGAATAATATGCAAACTTCCATTGGTGATTATAATAGGCTGTATATAATATAGTTGGGTAAAAATTCTTCAACTATGATCTTCAAATTACTTCCACGTGCAGTTTAACGAAGTATTGCATCACATCAATGTGGTACTTTTGTGTGTGTGCAGTTTTAGTTTTTTTACTCAGTTTTCCAAAAATGCAGTATTTCTTTGTTGGCACATCATCCAGAAATTATTTTTCTTTTAGTAATGAATTCAATATTGTCTATGAATTGACTCAATATATTCTTTGTTACCATTGTTATATTCAATGTTGTCATTTAGAATAGTATTTTCCCCTGTATCAATTAGAAGAAAATTCATAGTTACACAACTTACACTTATGTATTTTGTATTATGACATATGATGCTTGTGCTGCTTTATCTGGGACCATTCTGGAAAGTGTTTGGAGATTGTAAGAATTCAGTTTAGAATTATTACACTGTAAGAATTCTGTTGTATTATAAATTTTAAATAATTATACATCAGAATAAGAAAGAAAATAGTGGATAGTTATAATTAGAATAATAATAAATAGTTGTAATTAAGAATATAGTGGATTATTTTAAATTCCAAATATTAAAAATGTCAACTAAATTGAATGCTTTTTTGAAAACGTAATAATATATTTTAAAATTGTCAAATTAGTGATTAAATTTTTTTAAATATTTGTTACACTTATTCAGCATATTAATGGAATAAATCAATGCTTTTAACTGTACATATTGAGAGTTTTGAATCTTATTATTTTACTTTTAGGCATCAACAATGTCCATTTTTCATCTTTTTGCAACTAATACAATAAAGAGCTGTTTGGCCAATTCATTAAAAGCTACAATTACTCTTGATTTGGCAAAACTTCATCAAGAATCAAGCTTAATTACCAATTCTGTAATTAATGTACGTTGTTGGCATCATAATGACAGAGTATTTCGAAAAATTCGAGGTGGTGGTCGTCCGGTTCCAGAAGGTGTTATACCACCAGAACCAAAAAAATATGGTTGGCGGCCTGTATATCCAGCTGATGGCAAATATACAACAAAACCTCTACCCATTATAAAATTGGGTGGAAGAGATCAAGAAACAGGTAAAAAAAATCTTTGTTTTTAAATTTGTTTTTGTGTTTTTTAGGTTTATTATAAGTATTTTTTTTTATCTTCTTTTGAAAGAGGATAGTAAAATTTTTTATTTCTGTATTTTAAATTTTAATATTTGCTTAAGTTTCAAAATAGAACTTCCTTTTCTCCTTCTTAATTAAGAGCTTTAAATTAAATAATTTATATAAAATAACTCATGAAAAAATAGCTATGATCTACACAGAGTATTATATTTTTTAAACTACCAGATACTCATCAGAATGTAAAATACATATTAGAGTAGTAGTTTAATACTAAGGTAAAATTTCTTAAAGAAAATTTACATTAGGTAAACAAGATAATCTTATAATTCTTTTCTCAGCCATCATTTAACTATAGACAGAATGCATATTTATTGAACATTGAAATTGCTCTGATTTTCATTTAATTTTATTATAATCATTTAGTGAAAAAAAAAAAAGAATTACAAGATCAGTCTTTTGGTTGTTAAATGCAACTTTTCTGTTCTTTTGTAATTGCTTTTAAGACCCAAACAAAATGCAATTTTCTCAGAGAATTCTTAAATTTAAGCATTTTTTAATTAAAAATATCTAAAAGTGAAGAAAAATAAAAAAATCAACATCAAAATTCCTCCAATAATAATAGTAAAATAATAAATGGAGAATATATATTAGCAAGTCAATCTATATTATGCTGTTTTATGTTAAAAAATCAATGACTATTAATCCAATATGAGGTATTGCTTTTGGATAATAGCAAAAGCTAAAGGAATGATTGTACATAGAGATATCTGCATTTTATAGTAGTATTTGTGCATAGAAAGAGATGTTGAATATATTTTGAAATTTACAATGTTTATTAAATATGGCCGTGTTTGGCTGACCAGCTAAGCAAGATCTTCACTCAGTCAAGAAAATAGATATGGTCACTGTCTTCAGGATATGATATGGTGTCATACCTCTGAGTTTAATTTAGTTTCTTATGCATTGTATGGAAACTTTTATGGTGTGTTTTATTAAACACTTTTAAATTAACACTGGTATTCTAACTTAATATATTTATTTGCTAATAAGAAAATTGTATTTAGGATATATTTTGTATAAGATGAAAAGTACTAATGTAATTGAT
Organism: Latrodectus hesperus; assembly: GCA_037975125.1. Classification (NCBI taxonomy): domain Eukaryota; kingdom Metazoa; phylum Arthropoda; class Arachnida; order Araneae; family Theridiidae; genus Latrodectus; species Latrodectus hesperus. The sequence goes on from CM075860.1 coordinate 62,922,397, forward strand.
TGCAAATAACAAATACATATACTATCTGTATATGTATTTGCAATCAATTACATTCATGTTTCCTTATCTATAAAGTGAGTTATGAAATATATGCCGAAATATGTCTTTATATTTTAACACTACCAACTTTCTAATTATTTTATAATATGCTAACATTGGATTGGACATTCATTCATAGGTAAAGTTGTAGTAAGGACAATTGGAGGTGGTCACAAAAAAAAGTTCCGTTGGGTTGATTATAAGAGAGAAGGCCCTGTTGATGGAAGTACATTAGAAGAAAGAGTTCTATTGGTAAGATATGACCCTTGTAGAACTGCCAGGATAGCTCTAGTTGCTTCTGGTGATAATAAAAGATGGATAATAGCTTCAGAACACACTAAAGTTGGAGATATAATTAGAACATCAGCTGTTATACCACGCTTACCAGGTTTGTAAATTTTGTAATTTTTTTAGATTGTTTACACATTTATTTAAATGTGGAAAATTTTCTTTTTTCAAAATATATTATAATTGTATATTATTTTAATAAATAAAGCTAATTAAAATTAATACTTAAATTGTAGGAAGTATCAGTTTCAATACTTATTAGAGAAATTGATTTAAAACATGTAATGGTTTACCTTTTAAAAAAAATTTTATTAATATCTATCTATAATTTTGATAAAAATTAATCAACTTCCATTGGAAATTGCAATTCCTCACTTTTTGCAATCATTTCTGTATGAGCAATTCAGTCTTGTTTATACTAATGATGAATATACACCGCTGGCCACCCAAATTGCAACACCAAGAAAGACAAGAGATATCACAATATAATTTATTTTGTAGATAACATGTTGATCAAGTATTGAATGATTAAATTTATAGACTTCTGTGAAGTGTGGTTCCTGCCAAAATTAGTAGTCAGAGTAGCTGCCATTGTTAGTGATATTGTCACATGCCTCAGTATTTATTCAAAGAGACTGGATGTGTTTTTGGGGTGCAGCAGACCAAGCAGCTTCCACATGTTGCCAAAGTTGTTCTGGTGAGCCAACAGGGGATGTAATCTGGGTCAATCATTGAGCACCCATGGACCACATGTTTTCTATTGGTGAAAGATCCGGAGAGAAAGCCGGCTATTTCAAGGGAAGCCATTCAATCTGGCAATTGATGAAGAACACTTGGACAATGCGTGCCATGTGTGGTTGCGCATTATTCTGTTGAAATATGGCTGTGGGCAAGCCCTGCGCTGTGGCAATTTTATGTGGGTTGGATCACTCTTACTTCCTGGATGTTTATGCCTCTTGTCATGTTCCAACATCCACCCTAGATTAGTACACTGTAATGGAGTGAGTCAATTGGATTGGTCTGTCCAGAGTCCATATTATAAACTTGACTCCCACTGAACACTTCTGAGATCAGTTGGATTACTGGATTAAGAAATGCAGCAAGTGTCCGAAATTGGTGAAAGAACTTACATTCCTTCTCCAAACAAAGTGAAAAAAAATACATCTGTTCATTATTCAAACACTTGTGAAAAGTATGCCAACAAATGATTAAAACTGCAATTGCCTCATGTGGAAACTACTGAATATGAATATACAGTTTCTCTCTTTTATCGCAGGGGTCTGAATACTTATTGGTAGCATATACATTTTATACAACGCTCTGATTCAAAATTCTGATATGGAACAACTAGCCCTGATAATTTTGTTAGGTGTGAGATGGGAGATAATTGAACATTATAAAAAAATTCACAACTTAAGTTAATTTGGATTCTAATTTTTTACTGCAAATATTAAAAACTTATAAAAAAATGGATTAATTAGAGATTTCCATGGCCATCCTTACTACCTGATATTACTCCCCTGAATTTCTTTTTGTGGGTGTATGTTAACTTTGGAAGACCATATTCTATCCTTATTTCAAAATAGATTACCTCTATTAATAGTAATGCCTTAGAAATTAATAAATTCATGTAGGAAACTGTATATCAAACATATTGCATTTTATTTGAGTGGAAATATGCAAACAAAGGAAACTTTTTCTTGTCTTCTAAAAGATTGATAAACATATCATATATTGTTACTATTTACTATACTTGCTTTCTCTTTGTTGGTAATCCCTGAAAGTTGAAACCTTGATTGAAAAAATTGCTTTTATAATAAATTTTTTCACATGTATTTCACTTTTGATAGCAATCTCTCCTACAATTTTGTTGTTTTTTAATAGAAAATTGTCTGTATATCTCATATAAAGTGGATATATATACACTTAAGAATGCTATGATTATTGTAACTTGAATTCTATTTCTGATCAAGTAGATAATTTTCTTTTATACTGATATTATATATTAAGTTTTATAAATAAGTATGAGATTTCAAAAACTTTATTTTGTGTGCAAAGTGTGATAAACATTTGCTGTATATCTTTAGATAAAATTACTCTTACTTTTGTTTTTAAACATGCACCTGTAAACATTTTAACTAAACCCTGTAATTTTAATATATTTATTGATATGTGATTAGATAAATTGGGTATACGTAAACTAAAATATTTTTAGCTTCCAAAAAATGCCTACATTTATGTTAAGACATAATTTTTTTGTGTTTTATCCTTTGTAATTCTGATCATTGAATGAAATGTCTGTTATTTCTCTTAGAGAAATATAATCTTTATGAAATTAACACAAATGTCTTAATTTGCATAGGTTTTTTAATTGAAAACACCATATAATGCTATAGTTCTACTTTGGGTGTCACTTTTTACACATGACTCATTCTCCTAACACATGTAGAGGGTTAAAATGGATTTTGAACTACTGTAAATTTTCATACTCGAGTGAACATCTAACTTGCAAACCAGTGATAACCCTTCATGTAGTATTATAGAAAAATATGCAACACCTCAAAGATTTATTATTCAACTCTTACTCTTAATAAAATGATTAATAATTAAAAGTAACACTATAAACTGCATTTTTTGTTTGTTATTAATATTCATACTAATATTTGAATTTTTTTATAGTAAATCCAGTTGAAGGGGATGCATATCCTATTGGAGCTCTACCAATCAGTACATTGATTCATAATATTGAAATATTTCCTGGCTCAGGAGGTTTATTTTGTCGAGCTGCTGGTTCCTCTGCACAGTACATCAGAAAAATCGATGATAAATGTCTTATTCAGTTGCCATCAAAACGACAAGTGTTACTCCATGAAAAATGTATGGTTGTGGTAGGAAAAGTTTCCAATGTAAACCATGGTAGTATACCAATTGGCAGTCCTAACCGCTTGAGATGGCTAGGGAAAAGACCACGTTCTGGACTGTGGCATAGGAAGGATGGTTATTGTGGAAGGAAAATTCATCCACCAAAGTCTATTCTTGACATGCTAGCTCCTCGTGAAGAGAAACCAGAATTTTATAATTTAACTTTTAAGGAATAATGTACGGGGCTAATTTTATTGCTGTCAAGTATTGATATTATGCTAGTAAAAAACTGTATTCTTCATTAAGTTTCAGGTATGCTGTCATTTATCAGTTATATGATTGATTCATCTAAATCAACTGTATTTCTGTAAATAAATGCCAAAAAAATTTAATGCATTGAATAAGAAACCCATCATATTTTACAAGCAACATAAGTTATTTTTATGTAATTTATAAACTAATATACAGTTTAATTTTAAAATTTGAAAAATATAATAATTAAAAAATTATTTTTAAACAACTTCCTGTGAGTTATAAAAAACAATTGATCATAAAATTTCTTTTTTATTTTTAGATTTGTCATTAATGTACCATATGCAGTAAACCAGGCAAACTAACTATTTCAATGTAAAATTAATTTTAAAACAATTTTAATATTAAATTTTAGAACTTAAAATGTTTTTTTAATATATAAAAAAGGGAGAGATTTTTACAGTACTTTTTAATGTGCGTGAAATCAATAATAGTAACTTGGATGTTTTCGATTATCTTATGAAAACCATTTAGTAAATATTTTTACAGAATTGTAATAAGAGGTTCCCAAACTGTATATATAAGGGTTTTTTCTACTTTGAATAATTGGAAAGAAAATATTAATTTAGATAATCAAAGATTAATTTTCTTTTGTCTTCTCTTAAATGTATGTATTATATAGTATAAGCACCAAGAAACACTAACATGTTTTAAAAATAAATTTAAATTAATGTTTTTTAAACATCTTGATTTCATAAAATTTACTGAAAATGTATGGTAAAGTATGGATTTATAAACTTTTAATATATTATTAACTTTTATTTTTTAAATGAGGAAAATATCAACCATACTAAATTAAAGCAAAACTGTATGATTTAATACATTCCTTACTGAATTTAGCTTCATTACTTTGATAAAGGGGAAAATATATAAAGACTTAGAAAGTAGATGTCTAGGTTTACAGTTGCAGGATTCAGCTAGATATTGTAATTTTGTTTTTAAGTAGGAAATAATTGTGGTAAGTTTCTAAAGTATAAAAAATTTCATTTGTCAATTCTAATTTGATACAGCTAATGTACTAAAATATTTTAAACTAATAATGAAACACTTTTTGTTACTACAATCACACGATTAAAATTACATAGTTACTAAAATCACATGATATTTTATGATGATTTTGTATATACTAGGTGTAATTTGACCAGGGCTTGTAGCTTAGAATATGCATGAAAGAAAAATTGAATCGGTAAACTACTGAACTAAGAGTCAGAGTCCTGGGGCTTGAGCAGCTACTAGGCGCGTCGTCAGGTGGTGGATAGCCGAATGTCCTGTAGAAATGACAGGATAGCCTTGAATATAGAATCAGAGGCCGCGAACCAGCTCCCGTAAACCCTGGTGTTATACGACCCGTGCCTAGGGTTATTTGGCACCGCGGTAATGGTGTCTTAACGGAGCCTTTAGTTGCCTGGCAAACTTCTAGAGTAATTTGCCTTGCCCAGTAACTCAGGCAATGCTGGGTGGACTTTCATATTACCTGAGCTTATTAATTGTTATCTTGTGGCTGAAAAGACACAAGAAATAACAAACCTCTCTGCATTTGCAGGTGAATCCTCTGAAGTAGACCTTGCTGAAAAAGACAAGGGAACTCAGAGGCAATCTAGTGAAGGGGCAGCAATGAATCCTTCACAGGTGATAGAAGTGACCTCCAAACCATATTTTTCTGGTGAAAGTCAGGAAGCTATCGCTAGCGTGACTGACTCTCTGACCAGAATCATTTGTGGATTATCAGTATCAGTGAGGATTGCCTCTGAAATTCTAAGATGCTCTAGGCAGAAGATACATTTAATCGTAGGCTTCATAACTGGGCACTACTATTCCAGAAACACTGTCATAAAATGGAAATGTTATATGCAAGAGGAAATGGCCAAGCATATCATTTACGAATGTGAGGCTCTCGCCCTCCCTAGATTAACTTCTTTAGGCATCATTCATACTAGAGAGTTACACGTAGACTCCATTAAAGGGTTATCGGACTTTATTATTAAAGTGGGTGACCCGAGCAACTGGAACTAGGAAACATTGGGTTTGGAGTTAATGGTACAAAATGCTGATTAAAGCAGGTGCCAATGACATACAAACCCAACTTAAGAAGAAGAAGAAGAGTCAGAGTGCTAACCATTTAGTTGTCATCTCAACTACCAGAAACATTAAAACTGACTCAAATTGGAAATTGTTGACTTGCAATATAAAGCAAAAATTGGTTGTAATTATTCATAGTGAAGTTCATGTGTTAGCTTCATTGTAATATTCATATATCATAAATGATATTCACAAATGCTTTTAAAGTATTTGCTAATTTTATAAAATTAATATTGAAAAAATATTACACCTTAAAATCATGAAAAAACAAACACCTTTACATATATAAAAGTTTTTAATATCAAATGTGTTTACTTTGAAAAAGTTACATAAATTTTAGCTTTGTACAGTTTTCTATATTTTGTTTTTAGTATTCCAAAGAGTAATAAACATATATTCAAATTAATATTCACATGTATGCCATCACACATTCAAGTTTTTCTCTGTAATTCCTAAAAATGAGAAGTGCAAATTTTAATATAAGTAAATTTTTATGTTTCTTCATAAATAAAAAAATTTAAAATACCTTATTTTACACATTATAGTATATTTTAATGTCTTAATGAGAATCCAATATAAAAAGTAATGAATATCAATATTATATTTATCTTTCAAAATTTTAATGTCAAAATTTCTTTAAAATTGAGTAAATTCTGAAACTTATAAGGATCATTAAAACAGGTCTTAAAATAGGAAGTTCATAAAAATGGAGAATTTTTTTTTATCTAACTACTTTTTTATAAATAAAATTAAAAAAAAGAGCTATTTAGAATGCACTCTTTAAAAATACATTCAAAATGAAAGATTGCCACTTAAATTTACTGTCATTTTTATTGATTTTACGTTCACCACACAATTTTCTAAAGCTTAAATCATGTCTGATTTTATATTTTTTCTAGCCAACCATCTGATGCTTTGAAGCCTTTTAACTTAGTTTCAAAGCAGATAGATTTCTCTTTTAATGATCTTATCTTCAACAGGAACGTTCATTTTTCTCAGCCAAGCAAGCAAAACTTTTTACAGTTTTGCTGGTAATGCTTTTTTCAAAATTTTTTATTGAAATTGTTAAAAACTAAATTTTTTTCCAAAATAAATAAAATAATATCATAATTTTAAGATATGATTCTTATGTTAGTTCCATAATTGGGAAGATTTAGTTTATACCATAAATCATGTTTTTGCACCAAAAATTATATTTAGAACTTGGATATCGTTTTCACTGAAAATATTGAAAAACCATATAAACATTTTCAGTAGTAGCAATATTTTTTACAAGATCAAATATATCTACATTTTATATTACATTAAGTAATTTTTATTTTAATGGAGTTTAAAAAAAACAAACTATGCAAGAAAAATGATTTAAAATTGATAAAAAGTTATATACAAATGGAGGCTTTCATTTTATAGTCACGTAAACATGCACACTAAAAGTCAAAGCAATAGCCATTTACCACCTACCTGTTTGTCATTATCTACTGTCTAAAAGTCCACTTAAAATCATTACACTGACATTTTATGAATAATTATGCATAACAGTCACAAAATTTATCGTAATTTGGTATTAAGATATGAAATAGGCTACCTGCATTTTTTTTACAAAGTTATATCAAATTGCTTGATTTTTGTTAAGGATTTTGCCATCATAGCTGCCACATCTCGGGCATTCCTTAATTGAGCTTCAGCAAATTTTTCCAAACTCTCTTGAAACATACTCACTCTCTGCCTATGGAATTTTTTTATCTACGAATGGGAAAATAAATTGTACAACATTGTGAAAATTATGAATTCAAATACATTATAATATTAACTGAAACATTGAAACAAAAGAGATATTAAAGTTTTCTAAATATTAATGAAATATACATTATGTGTATGGTACAAAATAAAATAGCTTTTGTTTGTTCATAGTATTTTCATAAATATCAGACTTGTTTTCTGAATGCAAATGCTATGTACATTTTCTTTCCTTTTCTTTTCTGTTAGTGGATTTTTTGATATATATTTATACTATCATCAGTTTGAAAGTCGGTAAACATTATTACAACTATACATTTAGTGCATTAACAATAAAAAAATGAACTGAAAGAGTTCTAATAATATTAATTATTTTCAGTTTGTTTTTAACAACTTATGTTTTTTTAAAACTAGTTATAAAAAATAAAAACCAGTTGGATTTGAATTGTATTTAATAAATATTCCTTATGAAAAGAAAATTTCTCAGAAGTTAAATTTTTAATTATTTCACTTTTATATAAAACTGATTTAAAATTCATCTATAATCAGTTATTGGCATTTTATTCTGTAATTTGCAGCATTTTCATAAAGTAAAAAATTTCATTGAATTTCATAATTGTATATAAATTTTAGTCATGTTAGTCTATCATAACTAAAAAATAAATCAGTATTGATTGTAGAAAAAATGTTTAAGAAATTATTCATTGCATTTGAATAAATATAAAATATTAAATTTTTATGCTTTTTTAAAAAAATAACAAAATAAATGTTACATTTTAGTTTTGATTTAAATAAAAAAACATTAAACTATCCAAATAAGTCATATGAAGACGAATTACATGTGACTGTATGCAAGATCAAATTTTAACACAACACTTTATTAAAAATTTACATTGAACATTGAAATTATAGTTATAACTATACTTGAATGGTATTGCACATTGTTAAACCTGTGCAAAAATATTTTTAGTAAAAATTAATCAAAGTTGTGATAAATTAGAACAAAAATCTAAAATTAATATTTAGCTTAGTGATGCATAATAACTCAATTTGTTTTGTATGTTGGATTATTACTTTTTATGAAAGGTATTATAAAAATCACATAAGTGGGAAATAGTCTCATGAAACATTTCTTGCATTTAAGAATTCAAATTTTACCATAAGCACACATCTTCATATAACACTGTTTATTAATTAAGAATGTAAAAACAATTCTAATTAATTTAAAAATGCTAACTTATGTATTCTATACATTTTTAGCTATTGCATACTTTGTATATACAAAATGCTTGATTTGAGATTGAACTTTCTATATATTTATAAAATTTAAAATGAATTCCAAGAATATATTAAGTTTAACCTAATATGCATACATCAAATAAAAAATATCAGTAATTTTTCTTACAATATGACTATAAATTTTTACTTTAAAATTGCATATTTAAAAATAGGAATTGATTGTGATTTTATTATATAAAATATAGATGGATTTTTCTAATCAAGTAACAATATAAAGCATTCTTTAAAAATATTTTCTACATAATTTATTATTTTATTTTCAACTCTATTTGGCAATTAAATTCTAAATTCTGGGCAAATTATTTCATTTTTTTTTTTACTAACCAAGGCTTGCCTCTAAGTTGCAATAATATATTAAAGTATTTTTATAAAAATTACCTCTTGTCTAGCAACATCAGAACAATCTTCAAATGCTTTTTCAGCTGATAATTTAGCTTCTTCTGCCTGAAAATTTATAAATATATTTAAAGTTAGAATCTAAATAAATTCTATTAATAAAATAAATAATTGCAAATAGAAAAATACATACTGCTTGCTTTTTATGTGGTTTTGCTTTATCTAAAGCTTTATTAGCATTTTCATAATCCACAAGCAAACCTGTTCTCTGAGCAAGCATTTCCTGAAGAAAAAATAATTGATTTTTAAGCAATATGCAGATGCTATTAAAAATTTGCATGTCTTGATAGATTTACTAAGTAAAATTTCTACAATCACAATGCTATATTTTTAAATGTATATAATAGAGAAGAAATTTTCTACTAGAGATGTATATCAGATTAATATCTGAAAAAGAAAGTCCTGTGTCTATCAAGTGCACCCACTTTTCCAGACGTTTCAAAGACAACTATGTCAAAAGTTTTAGCAACTTACATAAATTTAGGAAAAGTATTCCCTGTGAAGCAGAATAAGGAGCTAAAGTCAAAACTAATTTAATTGGTTTTGAGATGATTGAAGAGAATAGTTTTTTAAAATGTAAAATGACAGCAATGTGAATTAAAGGTAGGCGTAGAAAAACATGGGACTAGACAACAATGAGAATCAGTAATCTTGTTAGATGAATAATTTATCTTTTCAAAATTCAGAGTTTTTTCATGTGGAAAATGTCAAACATTTTAAGCCGATTGTTTCATCTTGCTTATCATGAAGTATGCTATAATATCATTTTATAGAAATGTGATTGTATAAGAATGATTATTTTAACTTGTCATAGAGTTAGTCATGATCTTAAAGAAGGGTGTTACGGACAAGCATTTTCGTAATATTTTCTCAGATTATTTTTATGTACTCTTATTTTCTAGAAAATGCCTTACACCCCAAGATAATAAAAATTGTTCATATAGGTTATTTTATTCAAATATGATTGAAATGGTATAAAATATCTCTCAAGGTATTCTTACTATTTCCTTAATTTCAGTATTGATTCTTTGTGGCATATTTTTTAAAAATCAAAGCTTGTGCCCAATACATACTTTCTGAACTCAAAACTGCTCTGTACTATAGGAATAGTTGTGAATACTTTCAAAATTTGTATACGACATTTGTCAGCCCATATTGATTACCATTTCTAATTTCAATTAAGAATAATTACCTTCTATCAATAAAATGTTGCATCCTTTTGGAAGTTTATTGTGTTCTATACTTAACTATCTCATTGGGCTTTGCTTATGGGTTACTTATGTCCTAATGAATTAGATAGTTGTGTTATCATTTAAAAACTCATGCATTACAAAAATATGAATAAATGGTTTGTCCTCAACAGTCATTTTTTCACAAGGGCTAATTAGACCAGAACCTAATGTTTGTAAAGGACACTAAACCATTACAAACATCTAAGCTCAAGGTTTGGTATGTTTGTCTCTCAACTATAATTTTTTGCACACGAGGGCTAATTAGACTGGGACCTACGGTTTAAAGTGGATTCCGAACCACTACAAACATCCATGCCCAAGGTGGGATTCGAACCCACAAACTGTTGAACCAAAGGCAAGAGCGCTAACCATTTGGCTGCCACCTCGGCCTAAGCTAAAGGAGGGATTCTAATATACAAGCTGTTGTACAGAATGCTATCCATTTGGTTGCCAGCTCAGCAAAATTACAGAAATGAAAAAGTAATTCAAGATGATTAAATAGTTATTGAATGAATGAATTTTCATGTAATTTTTTTTGAAGCTGAACAAATGAAAATAAATTTAATAAAAATATATTTGCTGATTAAATAAACAATCTAATTATTTGGTAGTAAAGAAAATGTAAAAGTATGTATTTAAAATTATTTAATAAGGGATATTAGATTATACATCGAAAACTGATTTTTTAAAAAAAGTTGTTTTAATAATATAAATTTTATTTATATTCTTTATAAAATTATACTTTGGCAGAATTTAACACTGATTATTTAGTTATGTTCTATGTGGTTATTTAGATCTTTTGTTATAATTTTACATTTGATTTAATATTGTAAACAAAAAAGTTCTATATTTTAGATGATTAAAATGTACCTTAATATTTTTTTCTGGAGTACTTTAAACTATATTACCATAAAAATATGTAGATTTATATGAAAAACATTGAATTATTAGAACAGTATGCATATTTTAGAGATAATTAAAATACTCATCAAATAAATGAATATATATTTCTTAACTATCAACATCAATGAAAATTTACAGTTTAAAATTTGAAACTTCTTAAAAAATCTTAGAGTTTCGAAGCTATACATTTTTTTATTTGTGAATGAAAGGATTAAATTTAAGAGGCATTAACTCTACGTTGTGCTTAAAATATAAATATAGTATTGTAAATTTTGTAACATAAAATAATTAAAAAATAATTTATAGAATTAATAAAATTTTTTGTATATTAAATAGAATATTGACTAAAATATATAGTATTTTCATGAGGAAAACAATTTTAGGTAATGAGGCAATAATGTGCTAATAAAATAGTCTGCTGCATATAATTTGCAACAAATTTCAATAAACACATTTAATAAAAAACAAGACAATTTATCTATATATTATCAGATGATATATTTAATTGCTAGAACTGTTAAAAATAGAATTGTCATTAAAAGAATCATTCTAATATTGATAATCATAAATATTACCTTCTCAGAGTCTATGTAGCTAGTATATAAAACTAAGTAGGCTCCTAATGTATTTTCATCATTATAGGATAGCACCTGGATACCATGCTGCAAATTTATACAAGAGAAAAATATTTACATGAATGCTACCATTTGTTTTAAAAAATTATGTCTCAAATACATATGCAAACCAATTATGTACTCATTGTCTTATTGTAGTTGGGAATATTTCAATAAGCGCTATCAAAGATATCAAATAAATATAAAGCAATTTTCACTAATATTTAATTATATATATGACACAGGATTTCGATTTCAAATTTGCAATTTGTATTATTTCCTTGAGAAACACGTTACTTTTTAAATATTTTATTATTTGCAACTTACTCTCGCATCTTCTAAGGCTTCTGAAAACAGAGTACATAACCTGAAAAAGAATAAAATAAGTTTAAAAATAAAATAACTTAGGAAAGTATAATTAAGAGTAATTGAAATGTTGTATCAATTATTTCAGATTTTAAAAGTAAAAATTTTTAATTTTTCTTGTCTTGTTTAAAAATTATTTTCAATAATTTGTTTGTAAACTTTCTTATGTATAAACTAAACTCAATGGCACAACATGGAGCCAAGACAAAACAGTGCTAATATCTGTTTTCTGGATCGAGGGCAATGGGTTATAAAGAATGTTCCAAATAGGTAGTCGGCCTAACATGAAACCCCAGTGTTTAATTCCCAAGCATGCTTGGTACTCAGTTTTATCAACTTACTGAAGGGATGAAAGGCTTGTCCACCCTGAGTATCAAACATTAGACCTGTGTCTTGAAAGCATGAAATGCTATTGCTATGCCACTGAGCTTCCTTATTTATGTATATGATAAAGTATTCTTTTGGCGTCTTTAATTAACAAAGACTGAGAATGACTAATAACATCAGACCTAATGAAATGTTCCTAAAGGCTGAGGGAAACATTAATACTTTTAATTTAGGTAATTATTTTAATTCCCACTCTTTATAGATCTGTTAAAAACTAAACTTGTGTTTCAACATCATAGAATTATATGAAAATTGCCCAATACAATAAAATTTTGTGACAAATTTAGAAAGATAGATGTTAAGAGCATTAAGCTTTTAAAAACTATATATTGACAAGGTTAAAAAAAATGAGCATGGGAAAATTATGAGCTGTTGAATCACTGCAAATTGAATTTTTAAGATAAATTACATTTTATTAATTTATAAATTACAGTAACATTTTTTCTAAAAAATAAATAAAATCCCAGAAAAGTATCTTTTTTAAAATAATTTTAAATGAGGATTGATATAAAATATAAACAGTAGTTCCAAAAACTATAATTGGTAAAGAAGTTTATATTTTAAATTAAATTCTTAAAATAAGAGCTTTAAAGAAATTTCAGTTTATGTGTTTTAATTTAATAAACAGAAAATGTAGTGTTTTAAATTAAAAGAGCATTATTTTCAAGCATACCCTCACTCTAAACCGTGAATTATAAATTCCACAAAAATTTAATTTCAGCATGTTTAAAAAGCACAAGTATAAACAATCTACACATTTTAAAAATATTTGAAAGAATTTTATTACCTACTATAAACATATGAATCATATATATTAAAAAAATTGTTAAAAATAATGAAGGAATAATAACATGCATATATTTGAAAATTATAATTTTATAAGAATGAGATATTATAAGAAACAGAACTTAAAAGATAAATAATTTTTATAGCTTTGGAAAAACAAAACTAATCGAAGATTTACTAACATTTTGAAATATTTTTTTCATAGAAAAAAGTGTCAAGCAACAAAAATCTACAGTTATTTAAAACAAGAAAAGTATTAATAAAATAGAATTTTAAAGGTCAATTTTATAAAATTTTGAAAATAAATTGCTGATAGTGACATTAAGCATATTTTTTTCCTAAGTTTATTAGTCTTTCCTCATGAAGCATGTTAGTGAGATTATTCATAAAGATTTTGTTTTCATTTTATTTGACTTTGGAGGATTACTGATGCAAGGTCCAATATCGGACAAATCTGCACCATACAAGGTTTAAAACTAGAAGTAAAAAAACTCTGATAAATGGCTAGTCAAATGTATAACAGGATATATTAAAATTCAATAAAAATTTATGTAAAAGATAAAATTGGATAACAGTGTGAAGAGAATTGAAATAACCAATTGCATATAAAAATACAAATTCCTGGTGAGGTTTATCTATTAATCAGTAAATCTGTTAAAATATATTAAGTGAAAATAACTGAAATTAGGACAGATAATTAAAAAAAAATATGTACTATATATGATGTGTTATATTTGTCACAAATCGGAGCAGTGAGACAAGAGTAAATGCTTCTGTGTAAATCAAGTATGTCAAATGTGAAGACTTGTAAGTTTTAAACCAACCCCTTACATAGTAATAACTGGGAATGGAAGAATAAGAGTAAATATAATTTTTTGTTTATATGCAAATCCCAAGTCTTTTGCTTGGAGGAAATAAAGTCTTTGACAATTTGTCTAATGTCAAAAAACGCTAATGCCTTATTTAAAATGTCAGAGGCATTTTTAGTAACATTATCTATCTGCAAGCTCATTGACATCAAGAGCAACATGATTTGGAATCTAAACATTCAAACATTCAAATTTTTTGCTCTTCGGTATATTCAAAATATCTAATATTTTTACAATAATCGAATGTAATTTATTAAAATAGTCTGATTTCATGATCACTCAAGATTATCTGTTTACAATATTTTTAATGCGAGTTTAACTGTATTAGTTCATGGGTGTGTAAACAGAACATGATACATGAAGTCCACGCATGTAAACTGTATTTCTAATGAGACCACAACCAACAAGACCACTTAATTTTGAGCTATCATTAAATACAGGAATGAAGGAGCAATAATGATAATGAATGCTGAAAACATCTGTTGCAGTATAAAATAGAATGTGGCTGATTTACTGTTCCAGCAAAGGGATTGGTTTTATTGACAGTAAGTATGTTTCCAGATGGGTATTTAAGAGGATCTTTAATTTGAATCTGTAAATCAAGGAATTCAGATGAAGACAAAAAGTGAGTTTGCATGCTCATGAGATAGTAATATATTAGGTAGTCGTGCATTATATATTCTCCATAGAGAGGAGCAGTAATTGTAAATCTCGATGCACATAGCATTTTAAAATAATAATTTAGAGACAATTGCTTGTATCTCAAAATCAGAAGGTAATTGGTTGGAATTCACATCAAGGTTCAGAACAAAAGTTAGGAATGCTCTAGATTAGATTTGCAAAACTGAGCGATGTATAGGTTCTAATTTGCGAAATACGGATGATATGGCTGATCCATAAATTGCACTACCATAGTCAATTCGAAGTAGAACAACCAATTGATACATGGGAGTAATGTTTTATGATCTGCACCTCAATTATTAGGGAGTACCTTGAGAATATTTAGCAACTTTTCACGTCTTTCGCACAAATCAAAGATATGTTGACCAAGTTAATTTTTTGCCAAACACTTTCCTAAAGAAAGACCTGATTAACTACAAGAGCAGCTGTACAGGATTAACTACATGAATAGGTGTGATTCAGAACCATGAACAGTTAAACCAAAAATAAGAGCGCTAACTATTTGGTTGCCAACTTGGCGAGATACACAAATGTGTAAAAGGCATTAGTAATACGTGTCTCTAGATATATAATGTTATCAAGAGGGAATTTTTCATTCTGGAATCTACTTTGATAACATGATATGTACCAATTATCTTCATAGTACATAAACAAGATGATCATTGACCATATGCTCTAAAGTTTTAGCAAACCAACTTACAAGTGGAAATGATAGTTCTGAGGATCTGGATTTTTTTCAGGCTTCAATATTGAAATAACTATTACTTTATACCAGAGACTGAGATAAATATGTTTATTCCATAACTTATTTAATAAAATAAAACTGTTGCAGAACCATAGCTAAGATGACAAAGCATCTTATAAGACACCATCTAGTCCAGAACTAGTATTTCTAGTTTGGGGGTTCACTTTGCAGTTCCATCACTGAGAATTCGTAGTTATATGGGTGTAATTTTTTTTTATCAAGAAACTTTAAAGGTTTCTTTCCTGCTTGCTCTTTGGTCCTAAGAAACTTAAGATTATAAGAAACTGTACTAGATACTCTTGGAAAAGTTTCACCTACAAGATTTGAAATATCATATGAAGAGTGTGCGACAGCTCCTGTTTGTAATATTGGGAAAGAGAAATCCTGATATAAATCAATCTACTCAAACTTTCTTTCACAGGTCTGCTGGAAGTTGATATGATGGAAGAAATGTCTAAACAAAATTGCTTTTGATTATTTAATCATATTTGACTTGCAAAAGCTTCCACTTTTTTAAAGCTACAAGGTTTTCTTTGATGGGACACCTAAAAAAATAGCCCACAACATTTTTGGTTTTCTGTATGGCATTTGGTTATTATCATTCTACCATGGTTTATGACCTTGTGAAATTGAAGTGCTTGAAAATCTTGTTTTTGGCAACATCTAAAAGAGCATTGGTGACTTTTTGCTCACTATCATCAATGTCCTCACTTCTAATCATGCTGCCAGAAATCACAACTTATTGAATGTAGAGTGGCCAATTTGCCTTATAGTAAGAATAAGAAGAGTGGAAGACTTGTGATCTACTATTACTAGTTTGAGCTATAATTAGAGGGAAATGTGTCCTGCTATGTTAAACATTTTCAATATTAAAATTCTACTTAGTACTCAAAAATGGAAGAATTGATGGAGAGCAAATCGCCAAATCAAATGAAAAGTTTTTGAGCTTGGTGGAAATAAATTATTTCTCTAGGCTTTCAAGGGAAAAAAAAACTTATAAGAAACCTGGAACCAGGGGGTACGTATACCTTCCTGGGGCTTGAGCAGCCATCAGGCGCGTTGGCAGGTGGTGGATCGCCGAATGTCCTGTAGGAATGACAGGATAGCCTTGAATATAGAATCAGAGGCCCGCGAACCAGCTCCCGTAAACCCTGGTGTTATGTGATGCATGCCTAGGGCTAATTGGCATCGCGGTATTGGTGTCTTAACGGAGCCTCTAGTTGCCTGGCGAATTTCTAGAGTATTTTGCCTTGCCCAGTAACTCAGGCAATGTTGGGTGGACTTATATTACCTGAGCTTATAAATTGTTATCTTGTGGCTGAAAAGACACAAGAAATAACAAACCTTTCTGCATTTGCAGGTGAAGCCTCTGAAGTAGACCTTGCTGAAAAAGACAAGGGAACTCAGAGGCAATCTTGTAAAGGGGCAGCAATAAATCCTTCACTTGAGGTAGAAATTACCTCCAAACCATCTTCTTCTGGTGAAAGTCAGGAAGCTATCCCTAGCATGACTGACTTTCTGACCAAATGGGACTGTTTCAGCAAGACCCTATCTGCTGGAAATGTCATACGCAAGAGGAAACGGCAGAGCATATCATTTACGAATGTGAGGCTCTTGCCTTCCCTAGATTAACTTCTTTAGGCATCATCCATACTAGAGAGTTACACCTAGACTCCATTAAAGGGTTATCGGACTTTATTAATAAAGTGGGTGACCCGAGCAACTGGAACTAGGAAACATTGGGTTTGGAATTAATGGTACAAAATGCTGATAAAAGCCGAGGTGCCCAATGACATACAAACCCAATTCTAAGAAGAATAAGAAGAAGTTATAAGAAATCTGTTCAATTGTGACGCCACGAGAATTTGTATAATCGCTACTGCATCAGATGTTGACCATAAAGTCATCAAGAAATATAAAGAGTGTAGGTAGCTGATTCAATAAATTGTTCAAATCACTTTTACAGATGACAGTGTGAGAATGTAAGTAATAAGAGAGTTGTATGTAGATGTGCTGCAACAGCCTGTAGTTATGCCTTAAAGGAATGTACAGAACTAGAGAAATCACAGGATACAAAAATACATACAACTCCACACATTGCATCATGATTAACACCTTTTATCAAAGTTATAAACATTCAATTTAAACTACAGGATTTTATAACTTTCTGGCAACTTATGAATAACGAATACCTTGTTAACTTGTTAAAGGGTATAGGACAACACTGCATGCCTGGTTTCAGGTTAAGATAAATTTTGTTTTATTTTGCTTTATTATTTCTTTTTCTACAATAAATGTTGAGAATGACTAGGAGCAAGAAGGATATTCACCATTGCAGTTGAAGTTTTCTTTTAACTGATATATGCTGTCATGCCCAACTGAAACACCAAGTGCAAGACAAGATTCTCCTTTAAACAGATTTAACATGTCAAAAACATTGATATTTAAAGTAATGTAAAGGGTTAAGAATATAATGTTGGGACAGGAATTTAGATAATCAGCTCTAATAAATTTAGGTAGTGTAGGAGTCGCAAATGTGAGTATGAGTTAAGTTTTTACATTTGTGTACTCTACTGATTGTAATGTGTCATACAAGACACATGGTTTGTTTATCTGGTAATACTTTAATCAAGAGATCACAAGATTTTAGCAGGCAAAATTTTTTAAATTCCAACTAAATCAATAAAAATTAAGAAACATTATAAGAAAGTGGGCAATTTTGATCAAGTAAAAAGATAACAAAATACATACCATTCATTACACCATAGGGAGGGAAGAATTAAATGAATAAACTCTGTAAAAAAAAAACTGATTATTTCAGGGTCTCATTATATGGCCCACTAGGGAGCCATACAGAGGAATACAGGTAACTGCACCAATGCTAGCCAGGCCCTATATGCTTTTGATGCATCTTAAATTGGAGAGGCAAAGGAAGAAAAATCAAAGAATTGGAGAAGAAAATATTGGTTGGTTGGACTTAATGGTGCTAATTCCAAATAAGGACAAGCTGTGCAAAGGGAGAAGAAAAAAAAATGATGCTTCATTAGGATATACCTCAGGATTGTGTTGTGACTCCAAAATAAAGAAAGTAAATCCACCTTAGGGGTTATTTTTATTGGAATAGATTTTAGTTGTAAATATCCTTGTACCACATTTTCTTATTATAAAGTATGTTAAAGAAAAAATAAAAACTTACTTGGTTTCTAGTTTGGCAACAGGATCATTACTGCCCCTGCTTAAAGTTAATGCTGTAGCCAGATGACCTAATATACTACAAAGTCCTAAAAAAGAATAATTTGATTCAGAATTATAACCAAAAATAGAACTAACAAAAATATATTGGAAACACCATTTTACTCCACAAATATTAAATAAAATAAAATTAATGCAAATAAAATTTGATATAATGCTGACAACTTACGGAATAGAGACTTTAATTTACAAATCTTTACATACAGAAAATTAAAATTCAGAATTCTTCATGAAATTCAATTCCTTTTTAAAAATATAGATTATCTTTTATTAAAATTTTGACAAAAATGTTAATACCTAATAAATATTCACTAAAAGCAAATTAAATCTTTAATAATATAGTATTAAACTATAACATTTGTGATTTTTCAATGCCATACTAATTTAAGTAATAAATTAGTGCGACTACGCTTTTTCCAAAATTATATTAAAATTTATTCTCATATAAATTCAAGTGCTTAATAATATTAAAATTTAGTAAATATACATAACTTAAATATAAAATTACAACAACTCCAAGCAATATTTTCAAGTTTAAGACTAAATTGTTATTTAAATGAAATATAAATAATGATTAATTAGACATGAACTCTGATTTCTGATTCTAAATTTAATGTACACATTTGAGATGAAATCCAGTTAGTATTTATGTGTGGTAACTGCATTCTTTTATCTTTTTGACATGATTTTTAAAATTTCCTTCAATTTAAAATTTTCAATAAGCACTATTAAATTCTTTTTTATTTTTATTAGTCCATATTAATAAAGGTTCAAATAAAATTTTGGATAGTTAAAATCTACAAGTATAGATTTAAACAGATTTTAATAAGTTAGATAGTATGAAATGGAGAATGAATTATACAACATTAGGTTTTGTTTGGTTGTAACTCAATGGTCAATTTTTACAGGACTAATTCCAGCAAGAATAAGAGCTAAGAATGGATTTAAAATCACTAAAAACACACAGGCAAAATAATTATCCAATAAAATCTTGAACTAAATGCCAGAGCACTAATCATTTAGCTCTTCACCTTATGCATCATTACATAATTAGAATTTTTTAGAACCAGCTTTGCTTTGTTTCTTTTTATCTATGGGTAAACTTTTTGCACATGAGAGTTAATTGGACAAGAGCCTATATTTGAACCACTTGTAATTCAAATCAGTGTGGGAATTAAACACATGAGCAATTAAATTAAAAGCTAGAGTTACTAAACCAGAAATGTTTTACACATTTAAAAAATATAAATGTGATCATAAAAACTAAGCTTAATATATTTAGCTTGGTTAAATATATTAAAATTATATATATATATATATATATATATATAATATATATATATATATATATAATATATATATATATATATAATATATATATATAATATATATATATATATATATAATATATATATATATATATAATATATATATATAATATATATATATATATATATATATATATATATATATATATATATATATATATATATATATATATATATATATATATATATATATATATATATATATATAAAATTGTATCTAAAAAATTTACATTTCAAGATTTTTAAAATTAAATACACTATTTTAAGACTTTCATTTATTTAAATTTTCAGCAAAATTACATAATTTAATAGCCAATACAAGAATAATTTAAAAAAAGCAGTTCACTGTACTTATATACTTTAAACATTATTTGAAAATACTCTGAAAACTTATTTTGATAAAATATTTAATCAATTTATTGTTTTTAATGAAATTTGCATTTATATACTCACTTTGTTGTGAATAAACAACAGCACAAAAGGCCTAGAAGAGAATTTTACTTTTTACTATTTATCATAATCAGAAAATGTGTTTAAACATTTTAAGTACATTTATGTAACATTATATTTTAACATTGTAACTTTAAAAAAATATATCATTACCCTACCTCATTGGTATCTTTTATTTGAACACAATATTTAGATATCCAGTCACGTTCTTTTTGAAAAAATTCTTCACAATCCTGTTAGTTGAAAAAAAAATTTCTTGTATAAGTATTGATTTGCAGTTATATTTAGAATATTAAATACATGTTTTAAAAAATATAAAAATAAAGCTTGGTTAAGAAAATGCTCAATTACCAATTAAAATTAAAGGTTAGGACACTTTTAAAAAGCTTTTTCCAGTTTATTTTTAATATCCCAATATTTTCATACTTATATGCAATCATTCAATTACTTTTACTTTTTATTTAAGTAGCACGGCATTTCTATTTCTTTTAGCTACTAAGAAATGTCTACTTTACTGAGGAGTATTTGGTTTGGTTTGCTTGTTATTCCAAATCATTACAAACATCCAAATGGTATGTTCTTTACATGAGTTTACGTGGTCTTTTGATATAATGAGTTTGAAGCCTAATATGGGATTCAAACCTACAAAGTGTCAAAGTAAAAGCTAAAGCTTTAATAATTTGGCCAGAGGAGATTGTTTTCCTTATTACTTTGGCATGGCTTCAATCAGAAATGACAGTCAATTTCCCAAGCATTACCATTAGAAAAAAGGAAACTTGAAAAAAGGAAACTTACTTTCACTATGATAATTTTCTCTACAGTACCTCTTATAATGTAATTTTTTCTTTCCTTAAACTCTTTGTGACAAGTGAATCATATTTGCATTTTATACAGACAAATTTGAGGCCAGAGGGTTCACCTGTGCATTCGTGGAGAACTAGCCTAGTGAATGTGCAGAGCATATATGCATTTTAAGTTGAAAATTTTTTTAATAACCACTAGATGGTACTTTGTGTCCATTACATTTAAACTGAATATAGTTTAATTGTTCTGACCTTCAGATTGTTCATATACTGGCTGTTTTTATTTTGCTCATCAGCTGTAACAGGGGAGGAGAAATCTTAATGTAAACAAACACAGCTAGGCTCTAATTTTCCATGTGATATAAATATTCTTGTTTCTGAAAGCTTTACAAATATTTTATTTATTTTGTTTTGTTACTATGTGGGGTATTTTAGAGTTTACGCATCAGTTTTGCTAGTTTTTATTGCTTTCATATATATTTTGCACACTTCTCTTGTTATTTTAGAAAACCATGACTCCAGATTACTATCATGAGGAAGTGTTATTTATTACTATGGTGAGGATGAATATACTCATGTGATAAATGAACCAACCAATTAATGATATAGATGAAACTAGTTACTAGAGTTAGAAAGGGGTATTTGTAGTGATTCTATCACAGACATTCCTCCATGCATTTGAGATTTTCCACACTCAGTCTTCATTTTAAATTTTGTTATTCCTTCTTGTAAATATATATAGCCCTTGTTGTATACTTTTTATTAATTTGAAAGTATATTAATATGTTTTGTCAATTAAAATTTGGGAATAATTGAAACAGCACTTTCAAAAACTATTGCTCAAGATAAAAAAATATAATAAAAGTTTAGTTATTAAACTGAAAAAAAACATTATTGCAGTCTAGTTTTAATGTTACAAGTCAGATTACGTAATAATCTTAAATGCTAACAAAAATTAAGCGTGGTTAAATTTCATCATTTGCGATTTTTTTCCTAAAACTGGGCCTAGTGGAGCAAAACCCCTGCTCTGTAGAATAATTCCTTTCATTTCTGCTTCATCCTGAGCGTGAGCTTTAAACAAAGGTGCACCATCGTAAAATGGTTAATTGCTATTTGAAATGTAAATTTGTATAACTCAATGGCCATACAGGAATGAATGAAATACTTTAAAAATTTACAAAAGGGGAAAGGGAATGAGTTTTATTTATAATTAAGCTATGATTGATAAATGTGTGGTATAAGTATTAAACTACAAAAAATAAATTAAACAGTAATTTGCTTCTGCATTCCTTATACAGAAAAATAGTTTATATAAATGAATAAAGAAGCCGTATAACAGAAGACTAGTTTATTTTTTGAATCATTAAAAATATTGAGCTACCTTAAAGAACTGTAATTTAAAAATAATCCCAACTTGATAAGCTTAAATAAGGGTGATATATACATGGTATATAAGCTAACAGTAAAAACAGAGTACTATATAATACAAAATTATCAGTATGAAAAAAATTAATATGGAAATATTTGAAACATAAAAGCAAAAGCTAAAAATAGTGATTTATTTTAAAATATAAATAGAAAAATAAATGAACAATTTAAAATATAATTAAAAAAGTATAAAATTTTGCACAAACTAATTTTAAACAGCCAAGAACACATGCATAACTTTTAATATTTTTTTCGTGCAAACATGCTTATGCTAAGAGAACAGGTAAATTACTTTAAACATGCTATAAGAGCTAAAAATACTTCACTGGAATAAAATGAATAAATTAAAGAATTATTTCAGCATATTATTCAACTGATAACTTAATACACAAGATAACCTGAAAAGTGTGTGTTTTGTATACATATATAATTCTAATTTTAGAGTAACATTTGTAGTCTATAAATCTGATTTTTTTTAAAGAACTTTAAAAACCAATAAAAATGTTTAGTAGAGAAATTCCTAATCATGAAGTCAAAATAAATTATTTCTAATGATTTAGAATAGATTCATTACTTTGATAAAAAAATTTCTTATATAAATAAAAGTTTCTTTATCAGTTAATAAATAATTTTTTAAATTGAATGAATATATTTATGTTACTGTTCACTCTGAAGTTCTTTTAATGAAACATACAAGATTTAACTTACGTGAATTAAATGCAGAATATAGCCACGAAATAAAATTTATCATGGAGTTAATAATATTTTAACTAATGAATTTATTTTTATAATTATTATACATTAAAATGTCAAAAGTTCTAGGACATCTTCTAATATAGTCATTTTGTTTTCTAAAATTCAACAATTAAAAAAAATCCTCGACTAAGTCTTCAGAAATTTTCCATAGAAATATTTAGCCTTACTGATTCTGCAACTGTTACTAACTGTCGTTATAATTTCCTATATGAATTAATTTTTCGATTGCATTTGAAATATGCTCAAGAGAATTGTTTGGCGATTTCTTTGGTAAAAGTCTGAAATAATCCAAAATGTTCTTCAGTACAAAAGACTATTCAGTAAAGATGATATCTGCTGGCTAATAGATATGGAAATTTTTATATACTGTACTCACACACACAGAAACATTTGTTCTTCATATATTGATAGTTGCTGCAATTTACTTTTTAACACCCATCACTTTACATGAATATTAAAAGTCTTGATTATTAAATTGACATCTGTTACTTGTTTTTCATAGTAAGATGTAATGTTTGAAATCACATACTTCTCAGCATACTTTTTACAATATAGGTTACAAATCTTGAAATTCCTACAGTTCATGAAATATTTCATATTTTCTGTTTCATTTTGAATTTAAAAACGGAATTTCTGCCATGAGGTTCCTTAAATATTTAAAAAAATTGCTATATAAATCATTTAAATAAAAATCCTGATAATGAATCACTCATTAATACATTTTTTATGCACTTTATTGTCATCTAGATATTTCCATGTTGTTATTTCATGATTTTTAACACATCAATACATAAAAAGTTACAATTTCAATCTTAAAACTAGATTATTTTTCTTCAAAAATCTGTTATACAGTGAAGAGTGATGTAATTTAAAGATCAGTCAAAATTAGATACAATTATGTGATGTGTGATGAAATGAGTGCATGCAATATAGCTAATATTTTTTAAATTCAAACATAACTTAATTGTCCTGAAAAATGATCAAACATGATTCTCATTTATATAAAAAAATGGCATAAAAGTAGAAACAAATTATTCTAAAAATAGAAGTAAACAAAATTTGGTCATATAAAGGTGGGTAACTATTTTTTACAGATATATTAAGCTTAGAAACCCACCAAAATACTGGAAGCTGAAAAACTAGTATAACAAAGGGCGATTGCAAATATTAAGATTTCAACCTATTACAAAGTGAATTAATAAACCAATTACAAACAAGAATGAGTGTAGCAGATGACCTACACATAGGCATGCAAAGAATCAAGAGAGATATCATGCATCAACAAATTACCATTATCTCAAACAATTTCTTGAGCAATGCAAAGAATCTTCTGCTTTAATTTCAAGCAGTGGCCTTGGGAAATTCAAGATCTTCCAACGACATACGAGCCTAGCAAAGTATAAAGATATTTAATGTAAGCACTGTATTCTGAAAGTGTCCTTTAGAGGAAAAGGAATACAAATTAATGCTTTTAGACCTCAATGGATAATTTTATCAGCTTCCAAAATGTTGGAGGGTAAATATTCAATATTTTTACAAGGATTTCTTTAGAATATATCTTAGCATAATATTATCTTATATATCTTAGAATTTTTTTTGTTTTTTTAAACATATAATATGTAATTAATATGGCACATTTTATAATGATACATATTGATTGGTTGGTCGGGTTTTATGGGGTAAGGTCCAAAAATGGACATGCTATGCCAAAATGATACATATTGAAATTTTATGTTAATAAAGCAGTCATAAAATGAAAAAATTTATGTAATAAAGGATAGTTATTTACTATACAGATAAAAATACTATCACATTTAAAAATTTAAATAAAATAGTTTGAAGACAGCATAACATGAATGGTTTGTTTGTTTGTCGCTCAACGGTCATTTTTTGCACACGAGGGCTAATTAGACCGGGACTTACGGCTTAAAGTGGATTCCGAACCACTACAAACATCCATGCCGAAGGTGGGATTCGAACCCACGAACTGTTGAACCGAAATGAATGGTTTGAAAATTCAGATTTAATAGAATAATATTATTTCATTTGATTAAGATAAGCAAAAAATTTACATATATTTCAATAAGTTTTGCATATTTTAGTAAATTAATTTTTCATAAATTGTACATTTAAATCCAAGATGCTTTCCAATTTCCTGTAAATTATTCTCAAACAATAAGTATTTTAAAGTATAAAAAAATTCATTTAATCAAAATAGAATCATTTACACAGTAAATTTTGCATGAAATTTACTGTATAAAATTTTTTAACATTAATATTTAAGTTTAAAATTAAAAGCAGGTAAATAATACTTTAAGGAAATGATTAAAGATATTTTGAAATAAATTTTGATTAAAGATACTCAAAATTTGGATAATGAATAAAGCATTTAAATGTTAATTTAAAAGAATAAGCAAGATACCTAATTATTAAATTATTTCAAGGATCTGTACCAATAAGAAAAATTGTCTATGCAATGTAAATAATTTATTAGAAGAGATTTATGAATTTAATTTTCTTATCTTTTCATTTTATGATTTTCATTTGCCTCTTTTGAATTCCAATATTTTTTTTAGCTTTTTCATGACTGAACAAGCTTATTTTATACCTGATCATAGGATTAGAAGATCAGATTAATAGCTTCTTATTACTTTATATATAAAATGGTCAATTTCTTTGGGTCAACTGGGTATTTAAGATTATATGGAAATAAACTTTCAGAATATTGTTCTGAATAAAAATTCAAAATTATTAAAATAAATTGTTTAAATTTTTTTGAACCAGATATTCTAAAGTTCATTGATAATAAGTAATATATATATATATATATATATATATATATATATATATATATATATATATATATATATATATATATATATATATATATATATATATATATAAAGATTGGCTTAATTCCTTTGCAATAGATTGATAAATTTCTTGATGTCTTTTTTTATTCAAGAATACTAATTTACATAAAAATTCCCTCCTATGCATATTATTTAAAAAAATTAATCAAATATTATGTTAAATATATTTACATATTTACTGAATTTTATAAGTAATATTACATTAATATATTTAAGTGTTTGAATAAGCATTTTACAAAAACTTTGAGGTAAGTATTGGTTTTTAATTACTTTATATTTCAATGTACACAATGTACAGAATGCTATTCAAGATTTTATAATCAGTTGTGTGTGTGTATATATATATATATATATATATATATATATATATATATATATATATATATATATATGAAAATGACATTAACTTGAGAATATAAAATTGATAATTGAAAATCGCCAAACTTAAAATCATTATATGTCTAATATTTCATATTTGAAAATCAAGTCTTATGAAAATAATTTACTCATGCTATAGGGTATTACAATTTTTAAGTTGGTGTTGGCGAGACAGATAATTTAACTTTCAAAGTTCAGAAATCATGAAACAAACTTTTTTTAACAGCCACTAATACCTGAAATGTTATTATTTAGAGTTAAAATTACAAAAATAATCTCCAAATCAAAAATTGTAAAAAATATCAACATTTTATTGGGATGCTTCTATTATTTATTTATAATTTCACTCTCCAAAACAAAATATTACATAGGCAACTATTCATTTCTACAGCATTTAAAATCATACATGCAATGACTAGAATGAAAGAATTCTAACCTAGCTTATTTATTTAAAATTGGCAACTAAAATGAAAACAATGTTTAAGGGAATCGGTTTGGTTATTTTTGTTGCTCAATGGTAACATTTTGCACATGAAAGCAAATTAGACCGAGAGCAATAGTTTAAAATAACCAGTAATGTCAATGTACAATGAAATTCTACATGTAAAATGGGGTCAGAATTCAGCAGATGATCCTTTATACCTATTTAAAATGACACGTGTGTGTAAATCATAATTAAAACCCTCCCACATTATTTACACAGATAGGATTACTAATCACTTTCCACAGGAAGGCAGATTTTCTTTTATACATGCTTTGCTAAACTGAAACTTGGCAAGTTCACATTTAATGTTCACTATCTACCCTGTAATTTTTTTTGATTTAATTAACTGTAATTTTTGGAGTTTGTAACTTTTTATAAAATTATTATTACACAAGTTAAACATATATTTTTTATTGGCATCTTTTATCAATTCCAAATACTGTTTCTCCAAACCAAATATTTATTTTAAGTTGTTCATAGCCAAAATGCTTAAAAATATAAATTTAAAAAATGAAAAGATATAAGCACATGCAAATTATATATTTTTTAGTTATAAATGGCTAATTACTTTTTACGCAAATGAAATGCTTAATATACTAAAATTGTACATATCCCTCTTTTATCTTAATTTAAAAACATATGTAGCTGATATTCAATAATTATATTAATCTTATTAGTAGTGTTTCCAATTATATAAACATTTTATTTTCAAAAAATATTCATTATAATTACTGTGATTATATTTGAGACAAATCTTACAATAATTTTAAAATTATAGAGAAGAAAACTTTTTGTTATAATAAACAAAGCAGTACAGTAATAATTACAATATTTGATCAAGTGATATTTATAATACACTCAATGCAAGAATAACAGATGCACAATAAATTATCTTATTTTAAGTTGTCTACAAATAAAATTGTTATCTGAATATTACAAAATTTTGTGTAGAATATAATGAAGAAATAAAAATTTGAATTAAAAAAAATAGCTCAAAATTGTTATCTGAATATTACAAAATTTTGTGTAGAATATAATGAAGAAATAAAAATTTGAATTAAAAAAAAATAGCTCAAAATTTCACTACCACAAGGCAATTTAATGAATTGTATATCAGTTTTTCATTTCAATAACCTTTTATATATAAACCAGTTTAATCTCTACTGCAATATTCTTATTTAAACTAACATATTCTCTAAAATGAATTAAATTTTAACTAAAGCACTTAAAAGTCTGATTAATTACCCTTTTCAGACAACTGCAATTGATTACATCTCAGCTCTTTGCTTTGAATTGATATTTAAAAATATATTCAGATTAACAATTAACACAGAAACATTTAAAAAGTGAAGCTAGTTTCTTTTAATAAAAGCACTTGAGTTCCTTTATAAAATTCATCTTCAAATGCATGAGTAACTGAGCGGTTGAATAAACATTAACAATTAAGAAATAAAAAAAAATGAATTTTATACTTGTCACTAAGCATTGTTATAAAAATTAGAAACTACTAACAAAATTTTACTTGCAGTATACTCGATTTAGTAAATCAAAACATCATTACCATTGTCAGATATGAATCTTTGTAGTTAAAATGTTTTATCGAAACAGCAATTTCATAGTAAGTTAAGAGGAAATGTTGGTTTTTGAAGCAGATACAAATGGGGTGAGTGACTGAGTATTTTTTATTGGTGCAAAACAAAAAAAGGACATACTGCACAGAACACATGGTAAAAATCTATCAAATTAGAATAAAAGATGTAAAGTGTATTATAATATTGGCAAAACACAGGTTTGCTGCAGTAAAAAGGTATAAATTTGAAGCTTATTCAAAGATAAAAATAGATCAAAGAGAATGCATTAAAGGCAGTGCAAAACTCCGATATTCCTTAAGAAAGCAAAGAGATTTGGATGGGATATTTCCCCAATCAAGTCAGTAAATTTAAGACAGTGCTGTGAAAAAAGGTGAGACAAAGATCATTAAAATTAAGGCATTCAATTCAGATATGATATATAGTTAAAACTATTTCACAAACTAAACACAGAGGTGCATGCTCTTTCAATAAAATATAACTTTGCATCAAACAAGTGTGATTGAAATGTAGTTGAAACGTAGTCAAGATAAAATGTTAGCATGCTTGTATGAGATACTAGTCCAATTCTGAGTGATAGTTTTAATATATATTTGTTATTTTATATAATATAAAAATTTATTTGTAACTAGCTGATTTCAAGAATTCTGCCAAATAGAATATGTATATACAGAGATTGAATGCTTGATGCTGACATTAAGGATTGCTTGGTTAATAGGGTGGTTATTTTCCTTGGCAGCAAAGTCTACTAGTTCATAGCTGGTATTACTGACATTGCCGGTAATACTGACATAAGGCATCCAGCAAAACAAAACTTCAAAACTATTATAAGATATTTTATTTGGCAAAGCTAATATTTTATTATCCATGGGATGGAAAGGCAAAAGAAAATTGAGCTGTTTCACAGCACTCAGTATAAAGAATTTATGATGGTGAGAGGACTTAATTATATTAAGAGTTCCCAGAATGGTGATAACTTGAGTAGTGTAAAAAGAACAGATTTAAAGGAAGACAATAACTATAGATAGTAGTGCCATAAATTATACCATAGTCAACACGTCCTTCTGTTTATGATCGATCAGTAAAAATGTGGTAATAATCATAGAAGTAATTTCAATGAAGGCCATAAATTTGCTTGAAAATAGTGGAAGCTGTATGTTCTTTGCTAAATAAAGCTAAGAAACAGCATATTTGTAAAAAACCCATTGGGGAATACTGATGTAGTCAGCAATCTCATCTGCAGTTGAAGATTAGTTTCCTCTAAAAGAGGTTGAATCACAAAAGGGAAGAGTGCAAGAAGGGCGAGCATTAAAAGTCTCTTTAGTATAGAATTAGTGCTAGCAGATTATAGAGGGTAGTTCATAGTTGAAAAACTCCTGAAATAGTAAATGAGGGAAAGCTTAATGCATTGTAATTTTAAAAGAGGTATGTTGCAGTTAACAGAGACTGTTGACTGGTGTGGTGGGAAATGTTCCAATACATATATACAAAGTACAGCATAGTGAACTGATTCTAACCATTTTCGGGCAGACTTTGAAGTAAAAACATAATCTAAACTGCCATAATCAATATGGGGAAATATAAAAGACATGCATATCCTGCACAATAAGGTTCGATCAGCATCCCAAGATGCAAAAGGGTCCTTCCAGTGTCAAAAATGTTTGATTAATGGCAACCAAATGTGTAGGTTTATTTAATGTTTACTCTGAAAGAGAACCTTTTTTGGGTGAAACAATAAAACATTTAAGATTAAATAAAACATCATAAGATTAATCCCTAAGATTAGAGTATCCTCTTTCATTGTTACTTACAAACTTCAAATTATAGGAGGTTCCTTTTACGTGATTTTAAGTTTCAACAATAGTTCACAGTTTCTGCTTGCTTTGAGGTTGTTTCAGATTAGCCTTGGAATAGTATATGGTTAAATAAAGCAGTTCTAGTCAGAGTCCAATGAATACTGCCAAATTTGGGAACTAGAAAAGCCAAGTTTAATTTTACAAGTTTTGTTTGTCACAAAAAGTAAATATTTGGTGTGACTTGAGTACATAATTTATTCTCAGATGTCATGGAATTAAGAACTAGATGTTAAGTAACATGTTCAATCTCAGGATGATATACACAGTGACAGAATAAAGATTTTCCCAATATTCAAGCATGCCAAATCCAATTCAAGCAGTTGTTTTTTAAGAAATTTTATGCAAGATGGAGCTTTTTCACACATTGACTGGTTAAGTTTGAGTAAGAAACTTATAAACCACTTCCTAAAAAATTGGCAACTGATGACATGTTCTCTGATCTATAGCCTCTGCTATCTTCAGATATCAATCCATGACTTTTGGTTTGAGAGTGTTTAAATTAACTGAAAAATTTTACATCTTGATAATACAAGGGCATTTATAAGCTTAATGGCAGCATTTCATAAAATGTTCATAGAATTTCCAAGAATACTCTGAATTTGTCTAACATCTTGGTATCATTTGAGGTACCTTATAATTTCAAACAACTGAAAATCATGGATGTCATTTTGAACATGTTTTGTTGCAATAAAATTTTAAACTATCATGAATGTGTATGTTAAATAAAAAATGCCTTTCTGGAGGCAAAATGATTAACTAAATTTTTATTTTAGCACAAATGAATTTCCACCCTTTAGCTATTTCATTCACATAATTTTATTCATAGACAGCCTCAAAATACGATATATTTTACCAATTAAAAACTTTATTTGCAATCAACCATTTTGACTGAAAAAAATTTTTATACATTCATATGAAATATATTTGACTTATTGCATTTTTAAAATGTATTAAAAATAATGCTTCACTATAAGACTTCCAATTTTCACAAATAAATAGGAAGTCTTATAAACTTTTAAAATATTAAATGAATTTTTAACACATATAAAGTAATTTAGCATGGGAATAAAAATAAATCCAGTTAAAAAGAATAACAAAATGAAAACACATTAAAATCCCAAAAAATTATAAAGTGAGCAAAAAATATCAATTATTTTTGTTTAAATATATAGTGAAAACAAGACATTATCCATATAAGAACCACATATATTGATTACTTTTTAAATAAAAAAGTTTATTTAAAAATCAATTTCAAGCATTAATATTTTATCAAAAAAGATTGTCTTTATAAGAAATGAACTCACTCGATGGGTGTATTTACGTCCTTCTAAGCTCTCAGATAATCTGTTAAAGAAACTTCGCTTAACTTTTGCTCGAGGTGGAGGCTGAAATTTAGAAAATTTTTATCAGTTAAAAAAATGACAACATGTTTTTTAAAGAATTAATTTAGCAGTGCTTGTGGAAACATTTTTGAAATATAGTTTTGAAATTTTAAAATAATTATGAACATATTTTATGAAGTATATAAAATTCAGATAACAGTCAACTATAAATCATCTGTTATTTTATAAATAAGCTGTTTATGTAAATTGAGTGAATAGATTTGCAAGTTTAATAATATTATTAGATGACATTATATAACTATTTTAATTTATATTAAACTTTTTACTGTAATTTATAAAAAAATACACAATAGCTTCCTTGGAGAAATATTGAGCCCTAACATATGAGATGTATTACAAATATATTTTCAAAAGCTACTATGCTAAAGTAAATATCAAAAATACATGACATGAAAATTTCTAAACAGTTAAATAATTTATTATGAATATTAGTTTCACATAAAAATAAGATTTATTTAGAAGATAAATAAAAAAATAACTGAAAAAATGTTTTTACAGAATTTTTCATTCTTAAGTCTATTGAAATAAAAATTCAATATAAATTAAAATAGATGTTTAAATTTTATTCCTAATTTAAAAAATGCACAGAACAGTTAAAAAAATTTTTTTTAACATTTCAGCAGTAATTATATAAATTAATTCTGTATAAAATTACATAATTTGCAGTTAAATTATATACAATTCAGACTAAAATTAATACACTTAAGGAACTTAAAATATTAAGTTTCAAAGTAATGCTACTCAGATTTCAAAACCACATACAAATAAATTAATAAAGATTGTGTTCATACCTGACATATGTAATTATTTGGCTAGCATTGATTAATAAAATAAAGATAAATTCTTGAGGAATTTATGCATTCTTTTTCATTTCACTCATGAATTAGGTTTAAGTTTTGTTCATGTTTTAAAATGACCACAGAAATGCAGCTCTTCAAAATCTTAACTTTCTCAGTTAATGGTTTGGTTCATTACACTAAATTTGTTTAAAATAATACAGAACAGAGATGTTTTTTTATAATAAAATAATTCACCTCTTTTTCTGTCAAAAATTTTTCTAAAACTTCATCTTTTCCAAATAATCGGTGGGATAAAAGAAGACGGATGTACCTATAAATAGCAGAATTTAATAATAAAAATGAACATTTTAGATTCCATCTTTAATTGTTAATAAAATTATTGATAACATGAATAAATTTAATGAACAAGATTAGAATATAATACAGAGAAATAAAACAACCATTTTTATCATTTATGAGAAGATTTGAAGTATTTTTGTAAACTTTTTGATTGTATGCACAAATGATTTTTAGACTCTGTATGACTTATTACATTTTTTGACATCACAAATATTATGCATTAAGCAATCTGTTTTTTAAAATATGAATTGTGATTTTGTAGTTAAGATACGCATAAAAATATTGGCTTAATCCCAGTATATGTAACATGATCGATTTTGCAATATTAAGATTCAAATTTTATGCTCCTATATTGCCATTTTGGGATTCACAATTTTTTTGATTAAAAAATTCTTGCATATGCTGATGGTTATGAAATGCATGAATTTTATTGTCGGCAACCTTTTTGAAAACTATGCAAAACACATTACATATACTAGGATTTTACCAAAATATTTTTATAAAATACACCAACATATTTTATGTGAGCAATAAGTCAATAACACTAAATTAAAATTCAATTTACTTTTAAGAAAAAAAATTTCAAAATTGATGCTATAAGTGAATTAAAGTATGTTTCATTAACACGATTTAGTATCTGAGAAATAATTTAGAATATTTTTAAGAATTCTTGATCACAATACTTTTTTGTGCACCTAAATTTTGCCATTTCGTTATTTAGAACTTATTTGCTTTATTAAAATATACTAAGACAAATTTTTTCTTTAATAAAAAAGTAATATTACTGTTCTAATTGCAGGCAATCTTTATTATACTGGTCTCCAATTAATGTTTTTGTAGTATTACCCAGCTGTTTTTTTGATTTAGCTTCTGCCATCTCAGATGTTATGGTTGGTTTTGGTGGTAATGGAGGAACCTGCAATAGAATAAACATGCAGGAACAAATACACAGATAAAAGAAATAACAATCAATTATGACACATAAATACCATAAAACACTACATAGATAAATATGTAATGCACATAGATAAATAAATTTTTAATCATATAACAAATAACAAAATTTGTTTAGTAGAATTAATGTTATATGCACAATATCTCTTGGAAACTTCTTATTAAACAAATGAAAAATTTAAACATTCATTGAAAAATATTAAATTTAAATATACAATATATCTTACTATGAGACCAGGAAGAGGATTTGCTGTCAGTAAGCAATGTTCCAACCACTCAAAATCCTCATACTGCCTTTGCACTGAATAAGAGGCATCATCAGTAATCTAAAATAATAGCAATAAAAAGAATTGCAGCACATTCTAAAGATGTGTGTGAAAAATTATTCAATATATTTATCATATTCAATTAAATAGATTTCATGAATTTGTGCATTTAGGCAGAGACAATGCCAAATAAAAATAAGCAATTAACAAGCATGATAAATAATTTAATTTTTTTAAACTAATGATTAAAATGTAAATAAATTAATGAGTATTAAAAAGTTGAAAAGTCATAAGCAAAACATTGCAAACTCACTCTTTTTGATTTTATAGTGTATTTTACGACATCACCATCCTTCTCAACAGTGCCAGAAAATTTGACTGAAAATAAAGGCTCAAATGGTTCAGGTGGAACTGGGGAAGAACAATTAGAAAAACCAGAAACAGTTTCAAGAGTTGGCGAATTTGGCTCTGAGTTAGAATCATTATCCGCATTTTGACAATTTGAAACATTTTCCTCCATGGCCACTAAATAAATATATACATATATATTAATATTAAATTCATGTAATTCTGTTTCATTTTTTTATTCAATAAAAGTCTTTTCATGATATTTTTGACAATACTCATTATAGTGAGTATTTTTGACAAACACATATTTCATATTTTCAAAAAAGTAAAAAATTAAATAATTATTTTTATTTATTACAAATACCCAATCAAACAAATGGCTATGATGCCATTACGGGAGTGATGATACCTTTATATAGAGCAACATCCAGTGAATGTGTAGTTGCGACAATGAAGGCAGATGGGTCTTTATAATTTAAAACCAGGGACCAAGCAGAAGACACCTAACTGTATCATTACACATGGAGGTTATTGCGACCATGATATATTTTATGTGCCCTAGCTGCCATTAGTGAATACAATAAATCTTTGATTGGGTTAGGATTCAAACTTACTACCTTCTGATAAAGAGAACAATGCTCTAACCAAACAGGCCACTGTTGCCTATGCCAAAGAACTTAAATATTGATTATTAATGGAATAAAATATTGTTAAAAATATGATGTACAGATATTTGTTCAATACTTTAATGATCACATTTTTTATGTGTTTTTCCAATATAAAATAAATTAACTTTAAATATTCAAGATATTTTCAGTCTATTTAATTAAAATTTATATCCAATTTTTAAAATAAATAGTTCTAGACCTTTTACTGAAGTTTCCAAACCTATATAAAATTCTTAAAATTAATTTATTGTATTTCTTGTTCCTTTTTTAATTACATATTTATTATTCATTTTATCATATTTATAGATATATTTTCTTAGATTCATTTTCTATATTTTTATTTATTGGTAATTATTTTAATATATTTTCAAACAAATTTTAAAATCAATGAAATTAGACCATATCATTGAATTGATCTATCACACAACCAATGAACTAAGAAAGATTTCCATTTGCTATTGAATTAAATAGCTAAATAATCTGTAACCAAATAAATTGAATATAGCTATCACTCAAAATGAATTCAAGTAATACCTGATTCTAATGAGTTACATTTGTATGAATGGCCTTTCTAAAATATTTATTCTTGTTCTATTAATTTAAATTGTTTTAATATTAAATTAAGGAAAAAACATTTTAATACATCAGAATATTTGACCCAAGTCCATAAGCAACGATATAAATTTCTATGTATTATAGATAATATTTTTGCATACCTTTTAGGTAATTTATTTCAACCGGAGTACATTAATATTTGTTATAAAATCTTTCATTATAAATGTCCAGACATACATATAATATTAAATTAATAAATAAGTATTTTTAATAGATCTAACAAAATTACAATATTTTGACATAAATAAGCAGCTAACTTCAATATAAATATCATTTCTATGTATCATATTTTATGGTAACCATTTATCGTAACTTTTGCTAACTTAAAAAAATGTTTTTAATTACAACTGTCAAAGCAGACATAATGGCTATTATAATCACTTAAAACTATTAATTGCAAAAATTATTAAAATGTTGTTCTGTAATAACTATCATTTAATAATAAATTAGGAAATGTAAATAAACATGCCACTATACATGTTTTATAAAACAAAATTAGCTTAGAATATTAATATCTTGGAAGTAGTTATTCTGTTTAACTAACAACTAGTTGAAATAACTATGTGCAGCAGTTTCATATCATTATAAAGCAATTATGACATAAAACCTAGATGCCAAAATAAAAGAATTAAAAGTCGCTAGTTTATTCGAAATAGCTAAACTTAATATCGTTATTAATAATATCACAGATCTCCTGTTGCAGTGATAAGCTTTTTTAAGGCACCTATCCATAATTCAATTGGTGACTTTATTCATTTAAAAAATTCTCGAAAAGTTTATTAAGAATTTAGATAATATGAACCTAATAACTTTCTTAAAATCGAAATTAAATTTCCAGAATTAAATAGCGAAGATTATAATTAAACTCTAAGTTTTCTATACATATAATGAAAATATATTTCAACTAGTAGTATGTTTTCAAGGTAGAGTTCGATTTCTTGAAGAAAATAACGAACTTTTTACAGAAATATCTGAAGTTTTAAAGTCCTGCACATAAAAACTGTTTAAGTACCAGGCTTAGCTCACTTAAAGTTACTGTCATACTTTGCATTTTGAATCTTTAGTAACTTCATTAATGAAATTAGAAACTAATTTGATTATTATGTACTTACATTAATTAATCAAATTCTTTAAAAAAACAGAGTTGCAAATGACAGCACACTTAAGAATAGATAGAACTTAACTAATAAAAAATGTTTCTTTTTTCAAATGAAAAGTTATTCAATCATTTTCTTCCTTCCACATGCATTATACTATAATTGCAAATTTTAACATATAATTATATATGCAAGAATTAAATTCAAAACTAAGCGGTAGGCGTTTCTATCTCCGAATCGCATTGCAGCGTCTGCTAGAATTCAGAGTTCTTAAGTTGAGATGTATATCTTTAATGTGTGGATATAAATTGCGAATTAATTTCATTGAAAATGTATTTAAATGAGTGAATATTATTTAAAAGAAAAAATGATGGTTTTAATCACTGTTACATTTAAAACGCTTTGTTTTATTAGTTTGTTTATTTTTATCAATTTTATTTTATTTTCCCATTTTGTTTGTGTTCTAGGAGTTATTTTAATTTATCGATATTCATACTATTATCGGATTGTTACCATAGAAACATAAAGCAAGTTTTGCCGGCTATGTTTGTAATGTTGTCCCGATGATATTACTGTTTTTATTATGATTTTTTATTTGAAATAGAAAAATAAAAGGACTTATACACCAAAAAAGTAAATTAAATGTTTTTGCATAACAGTTACATCATTTTAACAAATCATTCAGTATTTTTTTTAAAGTTTAAATGTATTATTTCATTAAATTGAACTGTAGTTACATAGATGTTTGGAGAAAAATTTCCTGATATTGTTTTATATATTTTTTTTGTGAATGCGTATATCAGGAAAAAGTATCCAGACTTACAATTTTTTGTAATAATTCTTTTGTATTTTATCTACTTATAGTTTTTCTAATGAAATAATTTATTTTCTCTAACTTTATGGTAGTGGTAAAAGTATCCAGACTTACAATTTTTTGAAATGATTCTTTTTTATTTTATCTACTTATAGTTTTTCTAACGAAATAATTTATTTTCTCCAAATTTATGGTAGTGGTAATTTAAAATAAGTACACTCATAAAATCCATCAAAATTTTTCAAAATTTATAATCGTACAATTGAATTTTTTATGTAAATTTTTTCTTAAAAAATGTTTTTTACTGTTGAAGTTTCTTTAAATATAAAGAATGAAAATGATACAATAATGTTGAATCTTTTAAGGGAAAATCAAATAATTCTAAAGCATTTTTTTCTGGTTGACTTTATATTTTTTAATTATTTTATAATATCCTCAAAATAATTTTTAAATTATACTATTATTATATTATTTTTTAAATTTTGTGTAATTATTTATATGATACTCCAAACTCTCAAATTTATGAATTTGTAAATTCTTGATTTTTTTGACATTCAAAATAATCTAATGAGTAACGCTAATAATTGATATTATATAATGTATATACCTATCTTTCAACTAATTTTAATTTTATTCAATATTCGTGAAACTCATATGCTAAACCTTGTGTTATAATATGTACTCTTAGTTTTTGTGATGCTTGTTTAGTTTACGACCCCAATTGCAGTATAATGACAAAATCAATGCTTATCTTAAAATTTGGAATTTGTTTATTGCTCCTATATATACTTTATAATAGCCATAGTTCAATGATTGCTTTTATTAAAGCATTAAAAACATTTTTGCAAAATTATTTCTATGATATTATTTCTGTTGGACAGAATTAAAAAGAAACCATCATTCATTGATTGATGTCAGTTTTTTTTCAGTCAGTGCCAGTTAACTTGATTAATCATTGTTTTCTTTTTGTTTATTGGTTTTTTTCTAGATTTGTTGTGGTAGACAAAAAATAAACACTTGCTATAGTTAACACAAATTTTAAAGTACTAAATTTAGTGTAAAATCTACTTTTAACATAAAATTTGAATTAGTTAGTCCAGAGGAGCTGGTAGTAATGTTTAAGCTTACAATGAAAATGTTGCTGTTATTTCTTTGAACATATCTAACAATCCAATCAGTTTAATTTAATTATGTAGATTTATTTATTATTTTTACTTAGGTTTAATATATATATAATGCAAAATTTATAATTTTGTCAAATGTGAAAATAATTACAAAATTAATTATAAAGTAATACAAAACTAACAATAGATGGAAAAGATATGAAGATAGTCTTTATATTTTTATACATTTTCATTTTCTTTTGCTGAGGTGTCTGTTGCCAGCAGAATTAATTTCTTTCATAAGCATACATTATTATTAATAATAAATTCATAAGCATATATTATTATTAATAAGAAATTAACTAGCAATCTTTTTGGTAATTAAATTTAAAAAAGTTTTCAATTGAAAAAATAATAATCTATGATAGTACAGTCACAAAAATTTGTGTCACATCATTAGTTTTTGCTGTGATTCAGATATTTTTGGCTCAAATATTATAAGAAGTTTATGTTGCATGTTATAAATGACACAAATATAACATATATATAAATAAAAATGAGAAAAAAGGATAAGAAAGCCGTACCACCCACTCACTTCTTTTGGATTTAGAGAAAAATACAGTAGGAATTTTCTTTAAGTTACAATATGGCATAGAACTCATACAAAACGTGCTTTTATTTAAAATTTTAAAATTTAATGGTATTAGAATATTTTTGGCCATTGTTGAATAACTGTGTGTAGATATTTCAGTTTAGTTTTCTCTGTGTTTATTTGTTGAAGTATGTATATGAAAATTATTTGTACTTCTTTAACCTGCAACATATAAATATTGCTCCCTATAAAAATCCTATTTAAAGTTTCTTTTTTAGATTTTCAAGGAAAATCCTTGACATTCTTTAAATATTATTTTATCCACTATATAGCTTAAAGTTCTTTCAACAAAATTTACTGTACCTTTTAAAAGGTATTACTCTTCAAAGTTAAATATCTTGGTATCTTCTCTAGCTATTATTGTATCGCAGGAAAGGGTTGTCCCATTGTTGTATTGTAATACACTAAATCAGTAATTAGTTGGAAGTTTTCAAGAGTTTTCTGGTGCATGATGTAAAAAAACATAAATTTTTACAATATTAAAAACGATGTTTTTAAAAATTTCTAATTTTACTCATCCATTACTTCTTAAATTGAGAAAAAAAAATTGCAGTTATTTTTTTCATCTGTTGTCAAAATTAATAAATTTTGTCCTATTAATAAATTTTGTTCTATTTACTGTCATTTAAATTATTCATATACTATCATTTTTTATTTAAAATAGATACTTTTTTTATTTCTTAATTAGATAATTTTTCATACTCAAGCTTTAAAAAAATCTGTATTATACAAAAAAATTAACTCTCCCTGTATGTAATTTTTTAAATTATCATAATTAATAATGTAATTGCTTTTAAATGAAGTTCTTTTTATCTTTTTAAATATTTTTATTGCTAAACAATTCACAAGAATTTACATGCTAATCCCCCCCACCACATGAAAAATTTGTCAGATATGAAGCGCTATGAATAAGTTGAAAATAGAGAGTCCTTAATAAAAGTAATATATTCTCCACTTAAAGAATGCTCCATTTTTGCGAATTTCCATTATAAAAAATAACGATACTTATTTTTGGTTATAAGTTATATTTTTTAAGCATTTCTATACACGTACAAAAAATTGTTAATTGCTTGTTTAAAATGGTAGCAAACTGAATATTTATTAGAGAACTTGTTTTCCATCAGAACTTAAATGAAATTTTATTTTAAAGGTAAATAAATGAATATAATAATTTTAACAATTAATTTTTTTATAGATGTCTCGCAAGAAAGCAACTAATTACCGTAAAATGAGATGTGAAATACCAGGTTTAGAAAAACTGCCACCTTTACCTGTTATTGAAACTGATATTGATGCTTTAATTGATAAGGACAGGTGGAAAAATAGTAAGATGTGGACAATTGGTGTGTCAGCCAAAAGGAAAAAGGAACATATCGAAAAAATGTATGATAAATTCTATAAATTTTAACTTCTACATTTTAATCTCAAATTATTTTATTGATATAAGTGATGCATATTATATTCTATTAATGCATATTAAATTTAAGATTTGACTTATTACGATAGTTTTGAATTTATCACATGTTACTTTTGTTACTTTGGGAAAAAATCCCATTTGTATCATATAATAAATAATTTGCTTTCTACTTTTTATAACAATTTTT
>CM075860.1:62964351-63023009 GCA_037975125.1 Latrodectus hesperus
TAAAACATCTGCTTTTAATTCTAAGTTTATTAACTAGAAAGAGATTTAATAATTATAAATACTTCCCTTTTTTAATCTAAGAAATGAGTTTTTGTGCTATTATAAATACTTCCCTGCAAGTTGGGAGGCAACTAAAAGACTTGTCATGTTCTCTTAAAGGCAGCTGAATCGCATTAAATGATTTGTGTCACTTTGTTCTCCAAGTGAAATAACATAATACCAAAGGTAAATTTATGAAAAATATGCTCAAACCTTTTATTTTAAAATTCACCTATTTGAAGCGTAGACTTTCGGCCTCTTTGTGAGATGGACATCGACTACGTTTCGAAGCGGAAATTTTTTCCTAATGCCCGTCTTCCCTAAGGATATACAAATTCAGCTCTATAATGGGCGTAGGTGATTTATATAGTGGGGCACAAGTGGGTCTCAAAATTCAATGGAAAAAGAAGGAAAAACGGAGACTGAGAGGAAGGAGTATCCATGCCCGAACCAGGATTCGAACCCGGACCTACTGCTTCGAAGCTAGGGACTCTGGCCTCTCCGCCATCATTCGGCTCTAACAGGAAGTTATACCCAGTATCTTCTCTTTAAATAAGATTTTAAACTATACAGACTCAAAGTAATGTTTTTTTTTGTTTTACTTAAAAATAAAACAATAATGGGCGTAGGTGTGTCAATGCTTAACTTTTTTCTTCTTTTTTTTTACATGAATGTGCTTTCCAATAATGGTTGAATCATTTAAGCTAACAATTACATGAAGAAATTGAACTAATTTTATCTTTTGTTTCCCAAAGGGGTAAATATTTTCGTCGTTCTTAGCTAGATATAAACTCGTTTCTGGCAAATGTTTTTCCTATTTGAAAG
Organism: Latrodectus hesperus; assembly: GCA_037975125.1. Lineage (NCBI taxonomy): Eukaryota > Metazoa > Arthropoda > Arachnida > Araneae > Theridiidae > Latrodectus > Latrodectus hesperus. The sequence continues at coordinate 62,965,216 of CM075860.1, forward strand.
TATAGGTTATCTTTTTTAATACATTAATTTGTGTAAACGTTTCAAAAGTTTTAATTTATGTTCGCGTTTTATTTAAATGTGCAGTTAACATGTGAAAAAAATATTAAATCATTATTATTTTCTTTTTTATCGGATTTTTTAACTTACTAATGATTTAGCGCAAATAATACTGTTTTGAGATTATTTCAATTGATAAGTGTATTGAGAGAATTTATATTACCTTAGCTCTTTATTTTATAAATGACTGGCAAAATTTAATATTCGATTATAAAACAATTTTTAAAGACATACACAGTTCATTATGATTTGAATACGCTAATCTCTCCTATAACATGGTATATTAGCTCCGCGTAATAGGAAAACGCGTCGTACGAGCATTCTCGTAAAACGCGCTCGTATGACCTCGTATAATGCATAATGTACAAATGATTCATGTTTAATGTTTCCTCGTTGAAAGGTGGTTTCAAGTGAATGTTAAAGAAAACTTTTAACATTCGCTTGAAACCACCTCTGAGCGAAATGTGATTCTTTTAATAAAATCAAATAAAAATCATTTTAAGTAAAAAATAAAAAAAAAAAAAAAAAAACTCATATAAATGTAACTAAAAATTAGCTTCAAATAAATCAAATCATTCAAAAACAGTTTTATCATTCATGTTTATTCGTTGTAAGAGCTGTCTGAAATAAAGTTTCATCGACATATTTTTTAGCAGAATGTTCAAATGTCAATAATTTAATTTTATTTTATAAGAACACAATTGACACAATATGCAAATGTACCCGAAATGGATTGTGAACTATACAAATCATTACATATTTCGCAGTACAGAAAAAAACGTGGGGAATCGACGCGTTATATGGAGGAAAATTAGTGTTATACAAGGGACAGGAAATCGCGTCACATAAAAATGCGTAATTAGTGTACCATGTTTCAGGGGGGATTACTGTAATTCATTTTAATTTGTTTTAAACCAATTAACGGAAAATGTGGCTTCAGATTCCAAATGATTAGTAAATTTTAAAGCACGTTCGCACGCGGGAATATTTTAAAATGAGATTCAAACTGAAACGTGAAAAATATTATTAATATTATTTTGTTTCTTCTCGGAAAAAGAATGATTTTATTTTACCGTATTAATAACGTCATTATTTTGGATTCGAAAATGTATGGAATTTTTATTACATGAATTCTTTATATTATACAAACAATTGGCAAAGTTTTAATGCTCGAATAAAACCACTTTTTCTGAAAAAAATTTGTAATAACTTAATTATTTACTTAATATTATTTACTTAATTATTTACTTAGGCTAATATTCAAGGATTATTAAAAGTACGGCTGGAATGGAAAATTGGTAAATTTTAATGTGCATTCAAATATCATTTAAATTAACGAGCAAGATGAAAATAATAAACCAATATTATTCGATTTCTCAAGGGAATGCGATTTTTTTCATTTTTGACGTGGCAATGTGAATGATGTTAATCCAACCTTATTTTCAATTTGAAACGGCACTGATTTTATATTTAAATCTTTATTATGCAAATGATTCAAAAATATGAATGTTGGGAGAAAATAATCCCTTTCAGAAACACATACAGTTTGTGAGGATTTAAGTAATTCGTTCTGGTATACATTCAAATGATCAAATTGGAAAATGCAGTGTCTCGTACAGTGAACGCATATCTTTCATTATTTCTGCTTTTGTTGTGGCTTATCCTCCAAAATGTCTGACGAAGTCAAACAAGTTTCAACAAATAGTTGACTCTTAGAGTATCGAGGACCAGGAAGCGGGATGAGCAAATGTCCTCTCTGAAGAGTTCCAAACAGTCCAGGGGAGGTGAGATTCAGCTTGCTACTGTTGATCCGAGGATTTCAGCACCATGATGGTAGAAGTCTGTCTTGGCTAAGGTTGATGTTCTCTTCCTTCTGGCACCTATCTTTCAGCCTTCCCGGCTTGGGAGACCCTACCAGTAGTGAGCTACTTCCGGCCTAGCTCCCCAGGTCATTGGTACATGCATGCCTCATCGCCTCGACAAGGCAGAAACACCCCCATCGGAAAGATTTTATTTGTTTCAACGTTGAGTTTCTCGATGTTGAGGAAATTCGAAGGGGTACCGTTGAACATATATTTTTTCGACCTATTGTAAAATGTTTTGCCCCATGTAAGCTATAAGCACTTGTGTGACATCGTGCACAGAAAATTTTAAATGCCCTACTACCTCGAAAACCTGTCCTGGTGTTTCCGTTATTAAGAAAAATCAGGGAGGAAATACACATTAACCCTCGGTCTTGGTAGAGCCTATGTGGCAAAAAAACGAGAATCTGTTTCAGGGTGTGCGCGATACTATGGCTTCTTTCATTTAAAATATTTTTTTATGTGTATTACCTTTTTGCAAAATAGTGAATACAAAATATGTAATTACGTAAATTACTCAAGAAGAGTTTTGTATCAAATAAAATAATATATTATTCAGCTAAAGCAATTGAATTCGTATATAATCAACTTTTATTACAAAGCCTTGTTATCCAATGTACATGGTGACAAGTCTTTCTTCGTTTCATTCATAAACTCAGTATATTCATATTGTTCTTAGTGTGGATCAACGAATGGACATGAACGCTCAAAAATTATTAAATAAATGAATGCTTATTTTGTCTAAATATTATACATCGCCATACAAATAATTAGGTCAACGAAAAGCTTCAAAATTGACTACCATTTCCTATCTATCTACTTCGAATTACAAGAATACAAAGAGCTCGTAACCCTGTTGCGTTAGCATTTGATATGCAAAATAAGGGTTATCTACCATACCAGATGGGTAGATCAATTTATATGTACTTTAAAAATCTAAAATATTTAAATGCTTTTGGCATCATTAATGTTGAAAAAATATACTGATTTATCTCTAAAATCTATATATCTAAAATGCAATTGTGATTTTAATTGATTTGTAAGACATGGCTACCATGGAACGAAGTTTCATATCTAAAGAAATAGAAGATTTCGCAACTGAACTATATAACTATATTTGGATGAAACACACATTTGATTCTCCATCCTTAGAGAAAGAATTTATCGATAAGTTAAAATTGATTTTCGATAAACCAAAGACTAGTGCTTTTGATGATTGTATTGGGAATGCTGTTCTTTGCTCACAATACTTATTGAGAGATTTCTGCCATTACAAGTTCAAGGGATACGGATATAATCTAACAGGATCTGAAATCCAGTTCTGCATCTGCGTTTACGATGTCATCGGATCTTGGATTAATTATAGAAATAACGTATTCTTAGAATTTATAGATTGTGCTGCCATTGCTGCAGAGGCTGTTTTGTTTTGTGACGTAGAATACGAACCACCCATTGAACTAGACCAAGCCCCATTTGTATTTAAAACCTTCGTAACACTCTTCCTCGAAGAAGAATTCTACGCAATGGGAGGTTGGTCTGGCTTGCAAGCAACAGCACAACGGGACTATCAAGGCTTGCATTTAGCTTTGCAGCCTTATTTACAATTACAACAACGTCCGTATGGGAGAATGGAACATCAATGCCCTCTGTTAAAGCAGATGGTGCAGTCTCCAGTGCAATTTCCCTACGAAATTTCAAAGATTTGTCACGATTGTGAGAATTATATTGACATCGTTTATTGCGAAAATAATGAGAGAACACAGTTTTATAGCATGTTGAAAAATACTTTATACAGTAAATTTATTTCAAGGAATGAGCAGTTGCTGCAAAAGTTAGACGTGGTAAAGGACGATATTAAAGCTATAGAAGAGACTGATCCTGATCAGTGTGAAAGTGGCGACACTGGGGCAGGTGGACACCTTTCAGAAGATCAAGATTTGTCTTCCAGTTTTGTGTACGTTATTCTTGGAAAGGACCAAGAAGCAGAGTTAAGTGAAGTAAAGAGAGCGAAAAAGCGAAGAAAAAAGAAAAAGAAAGAAAAGAGGATCAAATTTCCAAAAACAAATGACTAAAATGCGAAAAAAACTCTTCTTAACTTAATTAGGATTCCAACCGTTGGAACAATGTTTTTATTTGATGCATTTGATTGTATTGGTGACATATTAGGGAAAACTTGTAATATTCAATAATACCTTTTATTTTGAACTTATAAATATGTGAACGGTTATCTAATTACATATATTTATATAAGAAATTTAAATTTTACATGTGATAATTATTTATGATCTGTAAATTTATAGACGAAATCCGAATTCGATTTATTCTAGTATATTTTTAATTCTTGTTTAAAATAAAGTTTTAAATAATTACGTAATCTTATTTCTTCTATATTGTATAAGCTATGAGGAGTATATGCAGGATTATTAAATATTATTTTCTCATTACTTATGCTTTCAATTTTTCATTATTTGATATTTATCTTCAATTGAGAAAGAAGCTTAGAAAGCAAAATTTAAATCTTCGTAAGTGATATTCAATGCAACATTGTTGTGATAAAAGTTCTAAATTATGATTTAATTTTTAAATTACTATTTATCACTGAAACAAATGTAAAAGATGGTCGTTAAAATCAATCCTTAATTAAATTATATATATCTTAAATTTGTCATTTAAATGAGTGTTTATAATGAAATTTTGACATTTACAAATTTTAAATACCGTTACAACGTTTGTGTTAAGATTATACAAACATGAAAATTAATTTAAATTACCCTTATTAAAAATACCTATAAAGAAATTCTAGTAATTACGTAAAAAAACTTTTTTAAAATTTATAGTTTCCTCATAATTCACCAAATTAAAAATGGACAATGAAAAATGTAATTTGATAAAATGTAAAAATTAGTAATTTCAAATTAATAAAGTTGAAAATTTGTTAATATTTGCATTAAGACCAGAAAGAAGAGAAATTTAATAAAAAAATAATTTATATTGTATTAAAATATTAATGTTAATGAAATTTGAAAATAGTTTATATTTTTATATCGGCTGTAAGAATATGAAATAACTTTATATATATATATATAAAACACTACAGCAGAAAGTGAGGAAGTATATAAATTTTATTTAATTTCCTTTAAATTGCGCCAAAATTAACAAAAAGTGTGGGGATTAAAAATAAAAATTCAAATTTATACTGGCGGAATAAATATGTATACGTAATTTACCGCAGAAAATACCTTAATATTTAATTCAATTTTTATTAATTTTATTTAAAAATTAGCTTAATATTTATATAAAATTAATAACCTTTTAATAGCGACCAGATCATATAATATTCAGTTTATTATACAGATAAATTACTGTGTGATATAATAAATTTCTGAAATTAAATGGAGAAAGATATCAGTTTGATGTCCTGTATGTAGAAGATACATTCTAGCAAAACATAGTTTCTGACATCCTATATTGGTGATGTAGCGACATTCCACTACCCTGCTCACAGGTTGTTGTTGCCCAAGCATGCTTCCAGGTACCTAGTCATGAATTGGGCTCTACCAGTTAGATTGAAGCAGCTAGGTGAAGTCTTCGATTTTTCAAAGCCTATACCAAGCAGAAGAACCCCAATACTTAATCTGCCAGCCGTAGAGGTTTCATTTCACTAGGAAAACTACGACGATGCGTCACTTTATTCAACACTTGACAAAAATATTCAGAATCATTCGAAGAACATTACAATTTCAGAATGATTCATCTGAGTATACAAGCATTCACATTTCATCGGAGAAAATCATTAAAACCGTCACCATTTTCCTTGAAATAAATACGTAACCACAGAAATAATGCATCACGTAATTTATATGGTATTTATATACAGTTTCTCCTTGATAACAGTTTCTTCTGTATTATCAAAGTGGGTTCAATGTGAAAAAGATCAGTTCTATAATAATCCAAGTTTTTTTAGATGTAATGCAAAACTTATCATAATTACAAATAATTTCAGGGATAAAGTTTGTTTATAGTATGTTCTCACAAATCATAAAAGTGTACAATAGTAGGATTGTATTGTGTTGTTGTTGTTGCTTATCCTCCATGTCTGACGGATCAGACTAGATCCACGAGCTCGTTGACTGTAAGGAAGTCGAAGACTAAGAGAGGATTGCTAAAGAGATCCTCCCTAGAGAGACCCATGCAATCCAAAAGATGCTCAGGAGAAGTCTGATGATTTTGGCACTTGGTGCAGGTGACGAAAGTTTTCCTGCCTTCGTTGAAAGTGAGGCACTTAATATGACCGCTAGCAAGTCTTGAGAGAACAGTCCGGGTACGTCTGTCACACGGGAGGTCAAGGGACAAACCCGGATTTGATCCCTTGTACCAATTATGGGTGGGGGTGTTTTCCACTCCTCCGAGATTTTTGATTTTTCCCGGGAGTATAACTCCAGAAAAGTAAGTGTGGAAGAGGGAGTATTTGAAATCCTGCAACCCTCCTTAGCAAGATTATCGGCCATTTCATTCCCGTGGAGATTCACATGTGAAGGTATCCATAGTCAACGAAGTCATTGGAGAGGGAATGTGCAGCTTCTGTTAGGCCAAGGCCCGAAGCACCAGGAGGTAGAAGTCTGTCTTAGCTCCTTCGCCTACTGTTATTTAGCTGGGCATAATGGAATGGCCTTCACGCCTTGGGTGGCCCTACCAGGAGTAAACTCCCGACGTACTTCGCCCATTCCGCCCAGGGTCACTCTCCCGCCACGATGAGGCAAACAGTAGGACTTGGGAGGGTATTGTACGTCTGTATAGTAAAAATTTTTAAGTTTTGATCCTTGGAGAAATAATTTATTGATATAATATTTTTGATGTCCACAAGCAGCAATTCGGAGGATAACAATGGAAAGTATGTCCATTCGTTATTTCATTCGAGGGTATTTTGACAACAAGTTCGTGCCGTAGAGAAATGGTCTATAATAATATACTACATTGTTATCGACATCGGATATTAATGCAAATATGCTTAAGATAAATTCAAAAATGTCCTTATAAATTTTTTAGCTTACAGACTATTTACTATTGTTTCGAAAATTAATATATTTGTTGAAGAACATTTTTGAGGATATCTTTTTCAGAATCAGTTTTTTCACAAATGCAGTTCTATACAAGAAGGGGCTCTCAAGATTATCACAGCTTGAATTTGTGTTTAAACAAATGAAATATTCTCATAGAAAACTGTCATCATGCGATAACGGTCACCAGTGTGATTTTTTTATCTTTGGCAAGAAATTACATGAACTCATTGTATGTTTCAGAAATACTTTTCGTTATAAAATGGTCAAAAAATAATAAAAATTTTTTTACATAATAATATCTCCACTTATAACCTGGTTAAGTGTATACATCGATTAAAATTGAAATTTGTATTGTATGACGAAAAAATTTAAAATTTTGTATGAGTGTTTGCGTTTCATGAATTTAGATATTATTGTTGTGTTTTCAAATGACCGGCTTCTAGGTTTTTCACCTTTCAGAAGTACAAACTGTGAAAGTGATGCTACCTGTAAGTTGTGTGGCTGAATCATCGTGAACTTTAAAGGGTGTATTTCTGATAAAAATATACATACACGATCAAATTACTATTCAATAGTCAATAACATTCACAATGTCTAAGGCACACCTTTGTAAATTAATCGTAATATGTAATCATTATCGTTACTGGAACGCAACAGGTTCTACGAATGATTCCACTGATGCAGCCGTGTTTGTGGATTTACGTCTTTCCATTAGTTTTAAGGACATGCAGAAGATGCAAGTGCTGATCTTGTCATTTTAGATAAGTACATTTGAATCTAGATTAAAAAAAGATTAAGTTTAGTGGCTTCAATCTTGAGAACATGCTAATATGTTTGGTACTAATTTAATCCAATAAAAAAATCAATTTAAATTAATTGTGTTCGAGTAAGTTTTAAGATTCAGTTTATAACAATTGCTTTTCTAATGATTTTGTAAATTTTCTGTAAAATGCATGAAACAAATAGGAGGGTTTTCCGAAGTAAATCGTTTTTAAAATATATACGGGCTAAGCTCATAAATTTTTTGCAATTTACACAAGAAATGCATTGTGATTAAATTAACCTAGATCATGATTAGACTTTTATTTTAGTTGGAATTCATGGTAAAGGGAATATACAATTAATTTGTTAAAGAAATTTATACATTTACAAATATCAAAAACCTGTTCATAGGCAATGGATAAGTGTTTTGCTCAAATGATAAAATATTTTTTAGAAAATTAATTTTATTGTTTAAGATTTTTAAAAAGAGGTAACATAAGGTATTAAATTTATAACAATTTTAAGAAACTTTGATCAGAATAAAAATTTAATTTGAATTTAAAATTTAATGTAATAAATTTATAATGCAGTGATAAAACTGGTTAATACCGAAACTCTAAATACTATTAACTGTAACATGTACCTAAATTATATTATAGTTTTTAAAATTAAAATATTTTAATGTTTTTTTTGGCATCAATATGGTGTAGCAAACAAATTTTTTTTATAAATAATATCTATATGCTGAAACTGTACTTGTGATTTTTATTGATTTTGGATATGTCTACCAATAAACAAAATTCCTTATCTAAAGAAATAGAAGATTTTGCAACTGAACTTTATGATTATATTTGGAGGAAGCATACTTTTAAGTCCCCATCCTTGGAGAAAGAATTTACTGATAAGTTAAGCTTGATTTTCGATAAGCCAAGGAAAATAAGCAGTTTTGATGATTACATTGGAAAAGCTGTGCATTGTTCTCAGTACTTATTGCGAAGTTTTTGCCATTACAAGTTCAAGGAATATGGATGTGATCTTATAGAATCTGATGTCATGTTCTGCGTATGTGTTTTCGATGCCATCTGGTTTTGGATTCAATCCCGACACAATATATTCCTGAAGATAATTGACTCGGCAGCCATTGTTGCTGAAGCTATCCTGTTTTGTGACGCAGAATTGAAGGTACCTATTGAACTTTACAAAGCCTCTTTTGTGTTTAAAATATTTTTTAAACTCTTGCTTCAGAAGGAGTTTCTCGCAAGGGGAGGTTGGTCTGGTCTGAAAGCAAAGGCCCTTCAAGATTATTACAGCTTATACTTGAATCTTACCATTTTCCTGCCATTCGGAAATCATCACTATGTTAAATTAAATCATTCTTGCTTTCTAATAGATGCATTGAGGAAATCACGAGTGCCATTTCCGATTGACATTCTGATAACTTGCCAGAATTGCAAAATACCTTCTGACATCATCCACAGTAGGTTTACGGACGAAACGAAATCAATTTATGAAGCGTTAAAGAATATTTTCACAAATAACTGCATTTCTAAAAGTGATCAGCTTTTGCAAAATATGGACGTTATAAAAAGAGATCTTGACTGTGCATTAGAGGGTGGACCGAGGTATTCTGAATCTGAAAAACAAACTGGAGTTGTCAGGAAAAACGGTAATTTTGAGTTCATTCTTTTAGGGCAGGAGGATCAAGGGGAAATAAGAGAAGCAACAAAATGTAAAAAACACATGCGAACAAGAAGACGAAAAACAAATCCGCTAAAAGAAGTAACTAAGAAATCAAAGCAGCCGGTTGTTCAATAGTAATTTAATTAAGACACAAGCATTTAATACAATGTGGAAATATTTTAAATTCATAATTGGTGATTTATCTTTAACGAAAGCTTTTAAATTCAGAAAGTCATTTTAATACCGAAGTTAAACGAGAAATTTCAAGTGATAAATTTTCTTGTGAGTATTAAAATTTTACATACATTGATTTTTGTTCACGAAATGTTGACAAACAATCTATTGTACAATTATATAAGCTTGCATTTGTTATGGGATTTTTGATTCTCGTCAAATATTATGCAATGAATTAAAGAGAAAATATTTCATAAAATTTAAGATATTTATTTTATTCTTTGCATAACTTTTATTTAATATTTCTATTTATCCCAAAAATAAAATATTAATAAACCAAGACAAATATGTTTTAATGGTATTAAATATTTTTTAACAAGCGAAGTAATTTTATAAAAGTTGAAATCTTGTCTGGTAATTTTCATGAAAATTTGCTGTAATTAATCAAAATTGTAATTTCATTTGTAAATGAGGTTCACCCAAAAAATCTATTATGAAAGGTAAACTTAAAACACAGCTTGATAAGGAATTTTATTTAGTTTTTAGAAATTAAAGTTTAGAAAGTTGTTTTTAAAATAAAAGAATTTTAAAAAATTCAGAACATTTGTATTAAGATAATATAACTTTTTGATAAATTTTTATTACGATTTAAATTGGAATATCAATGAAATTTGAATTTAATTTTTACTTTAACAGTAAGTAATTTAAAGTAAGTTTCAGAAATACCAATTTTCCAGTCTGTAGCAGAGTTACTACAGACTAGAAAATTTAATCATAAAATATTTATTGAGGAAAAATTATAGTATATTGAACTTGGACTCAACAAAGTGATATTTTTAAGGGAAATGAATTGAAATTCATAAGTGTAGACAAGAAGAAAAACTAGTTTGTTCAGACAATAGAAAAGCATTTCTTAAATTTTTAATATACTAATGGAAAATTTCCGGGTTCAGTGTAGAATTGGGTACCACTTGGTTTGACAATACATTTGGCGATAAACTCTAAGTTCTGGTAATCCTATTTTTGTACAGATTTTGTATAGTGGCCATCTTGTTAATCACATCTTGGCATTTACCTTGGTGTCAAAATAATCACCAAAGAATTAAAATTGTACACGATAGTAAGCTTTTACTAAAATACCGAATTTCTGATTTAATTATATAATTGCTTAATATTTATCAAAAATATGTCAATAAAATTTGAAGTACTATTATTCAATTTATCGAGGTAATTTATTGAGGCAAAAATATAGCAGCAATTTAATGGAGAAAAATCATTTTCATGACTTGAAAGTAGTCTCTGAATTGCTATTAGTTATGTATTGACATCTACCTACACGACTTCTAATCATTCCGTCATTCTTCTACTTGGCAATAGCATTCATAAAGCTTGCTTTCGAACAAACGATAATCAGTACAATTTCGAAGATATTCATTCGTGTATTATAGTTATCACAGTTTAGCTTATGTAAAAATGACATTTTAACATTTTAATCAATTTTTTCCATAAAACAGACACGTTATTACATAAATGTGGTGTCATAAATTCTCTGACCCATCAAAGAGAATACCGAGAAATACACTGTTTCCGCAGGATCCTGGGTCTTCCGAAACATCAAAGTGGGTTCAATATTAAATGGTGGTGATCGTGAAATTTTAATTTTCCAGTGCTATGTTGATCAGTGTAATATCATATTAATCAACATTAAATCGATATTTTTTCTAATGATGTGCACGGGGTGACAAACCCTTAGTCACAACAAGGCCGGAATTTGCTACTCATTTTATGGTTACTCGATGGACACCTGTGAACCAAGTCACAGAGGCAAGTAGCATCAGCTAGGTCACAGGCTTCTTTACATTCATTCATCATCACAAAAGAAAGGGCAAGAAAACACACAGAATGATAGGAGCATCCATTAATAAACCCGGAGTCAACAACTTAGAGGAGTCAGGAACTCAAACTTTTCAGCCACCGGCCAGCTTACACCGAAAGTCAATGATTGTAATTTTTGGGGTGATTTTGAATGGGAAAGAATAGAAAGAAAAATATAAACTCATTTTATAATTGCTGGGAAAATGATTAAAACAGCTCTCTTAAAAATCAGATTGAAATTAATATCCCATTTGTAGTATGAATAAGCTAATAAATACATGATGTATTTAAAAAACTTACATTTTTTATTCTCTATCCAAGAAAGTAAAATAAAGATCAATAAACATATCTTTTTTGAAGGCGTACTGTCACATAAAAAATACTTTACAATATAGATTTATTATTATTTAAAGTAATAAAAAAGGAAGAAAAAGTCACTGATATAGATTTATTCAATTGCAACTAAATTCTAACTTGGATTGCAAGAGGTTTTGGAAACAAGTTATAATCTAAAAGTATAAGAAGAGAAACCCGCACAAACTACAACACCAAATGTGTAACATGTTTTTAAAATTAAAAAAAAATGTTTGTGTAAATTAGTAGTAACAAATTACACACACACACACATACACACACATTCTTTATATATATATATATATATATATATATATATATATATATATATATATATATATATATATATATATATATATATATATATATATACATACTCAAACATCGAATCGATTTTAATTGATTTGTAAATATTTTACAAATAAAGCTTCTAATTTGAAGAGTTTACTAAAGAACTGTATTCCATTATTTGAGTGATATAAAAATTTAATATTGATAACTGGAGAAAGAGCGTGTTTAAAACTAATATTTTAAGTTTCATAAGGATAGGGAAAGTAATTTTGATTACACAGAGAGAGGTTTGGAAATGCTGTCCATTGCCCTTGATACTTTCTTTGAGAATATTGTAACTACATGTTCATGCAGTACGGAAATGATCTTCTAGTTATGCGGTTTTATAACCATTATATCCGGGATCAATACAAAAGTATTAGATTAAAAAATTTATAATCAAAAGAATTTATTTTTATTTTATTACATTACATATATTCAGACTTGTATGCTTGATTCTTGAGATCCGCTTGTAAGTCTTCGTCGATAATAGGACAAATAGCACAATGACAGATGTACTACCACAGAAGAATAACGAAGAAAACACCCAGGGCCACGGTGGGAATCGAACCCACACTCCTACGCTCTCAAGCGATTAGCGGTGATGCTTTAGACCACTCAGCCACGGAGCGCTCTAATCAAAAGAAGAGCTTTATAATTAGAATTAAAAGTACCTATTGAACTGCAGACAGCTCTGCTTATGCTCAAAATGTTTTTCCGAATCATATTGAAATGGAATTGTTTGCAAAGGTTAGAGCTTTTTGTGTTGGCTTGCAAGTAAATGGAATTAAAGATTATCACAAATTGTATTTAGCTTGAAGTCTGGAGAAAATTTATGAAGTACCCGTATGAGAAATGGCGTCATCAATGTACTGTGATTAAAAAAATATCTTTGGTCGCCATTGTCATTTTCCATTCCTTGTAAGGATTTTCATGTAACAAATTACAGACTTCAGAAATATTTTTTAAATTCAATATTATGTATTCACCAAGAATTTGTATGTGGAAATGCGCATTTTATATTATGATATTTCAGTTTCATTCCTTTTAGCTTCAAGAAATGTATATATCAATGAATTTTGACAGGAAGACCGTATTTGAAACTTTTGTCTAATTAGTGTCTAGATTTCATCAGTTTTAATAAATAAATTACTCTTACGTAAAATATAACTTCGTCATAACTGTCTGACCATTGTAAAACAATGTATTAAACACTTTAGATTTTATTAGAAAACTATGGAAAATTTTCAATATTTTGATTCAGCACCATTAACGGATTATTTTCTTTTAAATATATATTATAATCAAGTATGACGATACACTGTTATCTGCTGTTTCTGAATGTATATTAAAAGTACCTGATTAAATCATGGTACATGATCGAACCACCATTTGTTACCATGCCCACCATATAATACTAAGCTCAGTATTGGAGGCGTTCCGTTTTAAATTAACAGCGAAATATATTGTTTTTATTTTCGAACATAGCAGGTACAGTTGCTCAGAGTGGATTTATGTCTTCCCGTTTGCTTGGTATGGAAAAGATGGTGAAATTCCAGGACATAATCTTGTTAGTTGACTGGCAATTTTCAATCTTGATTAAGAAAATAACTAAGGTTAGTTCATTCGATCAGCCTAATTCATTTGTTTGAAATTTCCTCATGCGTGGCGCGACAGCACAGAATGCATCTGGGCTCTCAGAACCAGAAGCTTCCAAACAACTCTACATGGAGCAAAACTCTTCCAATTATTTTTTCTCAGGACCAGACAGTCCTCTTCAACTTCATCTAGGTTTGGTTTGGTTTGTTTGTCGCTCAACGGTCATTTTTTGCACACGTGGGCTAATTAAACCGGGAGCTACGGTTTAAAGTGGATTCCGAACCACTACAAACATCCATGCCCAAGGTGGGATTCGAACCCACGAACTGTTGAACCGATGGCTTTCAATTTCATCTAGCGGTTGACATTTAAACTTTCCTCTTGTGTTATATGATCTAAACGCAAAAAGTTCCTTAATAGAACCTTTAATCAAGTGGATGGCATATCCAACCACTTGAGTAGTGAACTGCTATATTTGAGCTGGATTTAGTATAGTCAACATCTTGTTCTTTGAATAAAAGAAGATATAGTTCAACAAAGCGTTTTATAAACTTGAAACCATTTTATAGGATTCCACCAAAAATACTTCTCAGGATCTGGCGTTCTCGAAGAGCAACTTTTCCTCTCTCAGTCATAGCTCATGTTTCCGATGTATAGTTCAGCGTTCAGCACAAGACAATCTGCAATTTATCTAATTATCACATAATTAAGACATTCTGCAATTATATAATCTTATTTAATTTAAAAGTGATTAAAATTACATGGATTCTAATAAATTAGAGGATTGGATTTTCAACTGGAAACTAATAAGGGATTTCTTTTGTAAATTTGTCTGTAGGATGAATGAAACGAAATGAATTGTTTTAAAAAATAAGGCCTTTCTCATAAAAACTATATGGAGAATAATAAATTTGCAAAATGTTTTTATAGTTTGCACAATTTCCAGTGCGAATAAGTTAACTTAGATCAGGATAAGAATTTAACCCTTATGATGGTGATCTTTAATCAAGATGATAATCCTAAGAAATGTAAGGGAAATACGAGATCAAATTACTGCAGTACAATTCAAATTACTTACACATATCTCGTGTAAATGCACAAACATTTGTGTATTTACTCAAGATTCTTAAAATCATTCAGTTAGGAAACTGAGCAATACTCGGCAAAACACTAATAACTCCGTAAAATAATCTTTTAAAATCTTTAGTAAAAGATGTAGATACACATTCAAATATTTTTTATGATATGGATAAATTTTGAGTTCAATCAAACTTTAATCCATATTCAAATGGATGCAAATAACTTATGACATAGCAATAATAGTGATTAATAATTAAATAAATCGTATTCCTTCTTCAGGATGGGTAGATTAATCTATATTGATTTTAAAATTAAATTATTTGAATGTTTTCTTTGGCATCAGTAATGTTATAAACAAAACTTAATTTATATAAAATATAGACGTTTATGCTGCAATAGGACTTTTAAATGATTTTATATAGGTATGACTACCAATAAAATAATTTTCATACCTAAAGAAATAGAAGATTTCACGAATGATTTATATGACTATATTTGGACGAAACACAACATTATGTTTCCATCCCTAGGGAAAGATTTTATTGATAAGCAGAGTTTGAATTTGGAAAAGCCAAAGAAGACAAGCAATTTTGATGAATGTATTGGAAATGCTGTGTTCTGCTCTCAGTTCTTACTGCGAGAATACTGCAACTACATGTTCAGAAGATATGGAACCGAACTAATAGAATCTAATATCTTGCTTTGCATTTGCGTTTTTGACGTCATAGTTTGTTGGACCAAATACAGAAAGGATGAATTTTCCAGTATAATTGACTCGGCGGCTATTGCTGCAGAAGTCGTTCTGTTTTGTGAATCAAAATTAAAGGTACGTATTGCACAAGACAGAGCCTCTTATGTGTTTAAATCATTTTTAGCAATCTTTTTTCATGAGAAATTTTTTGCCAAAGGAGGCTGGTCTAGTTTGAAAGCAAAGGCTCTGCAAGATTACCAGAATTTGTACTCAGATTTGGAACCTTTCATAAGCTTAAAAAATCATCCGTATGAGAAAATGAATCATTTTTGTGATTTAATAAAACTAATACGAAAGTCTCCAGTGCAATTTCCCATTCCTATTTCCATGTTCTGCAGAAATTGCAAAAACCCTTTTGACAGTATTCACAGTGGATATGATGATATAGAAAAATCATTTTACCATACGTTTAAGTATGCAGTTACTAGTAAGTCTCTATTGAAAAACGGGGACATTTTGCAAGTTGGTGATAAGATGAGACAATGTATTTTAGCTGCATTTGAGGATGAAACGAAAAAATATAAATTTCAAAGTGCTATTACGATTGATAGAACTTTTCTGTGTATTCTTCTGGGGGATGAAGATCAAAAAGACTCAGTTGACTCAATGGAATGTGAGAAAATCATTCCAGAAAAAGAAGAATCGCAAGAAATCCGATAAAACAGTTGAAAAGAAAGCGTAACTGCGCGTAGCTTATTTAGGACAGCAGAAATTGCATTTCCTAAATTTGTTTGAATCTTTTAATTTTTAATCTATTTATTAATCCTTTAATTTCAATTTATTAATCTTTTAATTTTCAATTATAGATTTATTATTTGTTATTGATTTTTTTTTGTATCAAAGCAACATCTTTTAAATCTTAAGATGTTTTTTGAGAACATTAAAGCCGTTTTCTAGTTTTATACAACGAATTTATTGAAATATGTAGGAGCATATCTGCTGACTTTTTATACAAAGTTAATAATGTTTATGATATAATGAATTTTTTTTATCTTATAACTTTTTTCTGTTCTTTAAAATGTTCATATTCACCATGAGATACGTGCACAAAAATTATTTATATTAAGTTTATGCTTAAGTACAAAATTCTCTTTTTGTTATACGCATCTTTCTATAAAAATAAAATCATTTTTAATGAAAGTTTAAAATTTGCTATATTATATTTTGCCATTTTATTTTCATAAATTTCTCAGGTGAGTAAACTCAAAGTTTAAAATTGACTCTTTAAATATTTTTCAAATTACTCATTAAGCAATTTTTTTTAAACATCGATTAAGTTAAAAATTTAAATTCAGGAACTTCAAATTAATAGAGTTGAATAATGTAATATTTGAATTTTAACTATGCGAAAAATTTTCCCATTGAAATAATTGGATTTTAGCATGAAAATATTTACGGGTTATGAAATTATACTTTATATTTACATTAGTTATTGGATTTCTTAAGAAATATCACTGTATTTAATACACTACTGATATTACGTTTTTTATACAATGAGATTCAAAACTATTCAATTTCTATGTTGTTGTTGCATGCCCCAAAAGCCCAGCAGCACAAGACCAGGTCCATGACGTTGTACACTCTACAATAATCCAAAACCAGAAGAAAGTCGTCAACCAAGTCCTACCTGGAGAACCCTAGGCACTCAAAGATATGTTCAGGCGAAGCCTGCTCGGTAGAGCAGTTGGTACAAGTTTCAAAGGTTCGGAAACCCTCAGAAAATTTTAGGGTCTTAAGATGTCCACTTCGAAATCGGGCGAGAATAGTTTGTTCCTGACGACTTAAGTCATTGGTCAGGGAGCCTCCGGGACGGGAACTTTGGTACCAGTAATGTACCGGAGGAACAATCCAAGTCGTCCTGTTCTTAATTTTTTCTCAGGAGTGAATCTCCGTGAGAGTGAGAGGAGCTAAATTAACGGAGGCCTCGCCAGCACCAGCTTTCGCCAGAGCATCCGCAATTTCATTTCCCTCAATATCAATTTCTAGGTTCTCTAATGTAATGGTATTTTTATTTTCTGTGCATTAAAACTCGCAAAAAATATCAAGTCGTTGAAATTCTTTAAAACAGAAACCTTAATTGAATTTGGGTCAAGCAAATGCTATTTTCCCAACTTTTTAGACCACTCAGCAAAAACTATATGGCCGTTTACAGTAACCTAATTTAGAAAAGTCTCCCAGTGTCCGAAACAAATTATGTTTTAAATCTAAACCAACTAACGACAGTCGAGCTGGCATCTAAATGATTAGTGATCTGTGATATTCACTTCATCAAATCCTAGACTTGCATCAGTTTGCATGTTATGATGTGTGTTGCTGTTTGGAAGCCCATTTAAAGTATTGCGTGGCTCTAATTTTTAATTACCACACGTGTAGAAGGATAAATGTTGAAAGACAAACTAACCAAACCAAATAAATAAAAGACAGGAGTAATGAGAAAACTAACTTCTGCTGAACCGTGGATATCAAGTGAGTGCCTGCTCAGGTGCGTGGTCACGTGACTGTGGTTCAAAGTATGGGGTGCTTGGTAATGAACTAGTTTCCTAAGCACTATAAGCTCTATATATGCTGAGAAGGCTTCTGTCTCTTCATTTGTGTGATGATATGTTTCGGTGAGGCTGGATGATCACATTTTTTATACAAGTGAGATAATTTCTTGTTCCACGTTCAAATGATAAGCATATAAGATGTCCACTTGAGAATCTTTCCTAGGTAGTCGTAAATTCTGGGTCACATTTTATTTCCAGAAGAGTTTCAGGAGTTTTTTGAGAGCATCATTGGGGTGCGTGGTTGGAATTTGCCAGATTGAAGCCTCTTTATCTCTTCAATTGACAGGGAATAGGAAATTTGCACTTAAATCATAATTTTAAGCAATTCACCTTTCAAAAGCATGTAATCTTGTAAATCTTTGGTGAGGGAATGGCAAGCACAGAAACGCATTGCGATGAGTATTAATTTCTGATCATTTTGGATCGTTTATTTAAACTGCAATGTGAGAAAGATTAGTTAATAAAACCATGATGTTTTCTGTATGTAGAAATCATTTTTCAACCTTCACAAATAGTGACTCGGTATTCCGGTTGTTGAAGTAGTCGAACACGAGACCGAGATATTGAAAGTTCTATACCTCATCCTATTGCAGGTACATAGTTTTCTGAAAAGGTGATTGGGGCACGTCAAATCAATTGTTTTCTCAATACCTCTCCATTAGTGTAGCATGACGTGACGAGCATGATAACAGCTCCAGTGTCAACTTCGTCATTAGACTCTGGTTAAAAATGAAGAAGTGACTGGGTTTAACGCTTTTCTAAAACATAAATAAGCAGCCGGAAATATATTCTAATTAACAAAAATATAGCTCATAAATTCCTTTAACCTTCAATATAAGCTGTAGGCATTTTGCGATCAAAAACCTGCAGAAGTAACCATTGTAATCTGATTTACAAAAAACGATTATTTTT
Source organism: Latrodectus hesperus (assembly GCA_037975125.1). Lineage (NCBI taxonomy): Eukaryota > Metazoa > Arthropoda > Arachnida > Araneae > Theridiidae > Latrodectus > Latrodectus hesperus. Next base: position 62,984,258 of record CM075860.1, read on the forward strand.
GACCTGCAGGGACATGACTACGGCCCATGTGCCGTATTATCCATGATTCTAAATTCTGAATTTTTTGTGATGAAGAAATGTTGCCAAGTTGTTGCGTGTTAGATGACGTATTTATCAGGGTTGCCATATCTGCATAATTCTTATATGTATGACGTAATAAAAACGAAGTTGCCAGATACATAAGAAAATTCACTAAAAAATCAATCTCAGAGTTTGCCATCATGGATTATACGGCACCTGTGCCCATGACTACGAAAGAACAAATATTCTCTGAAAAACTATTACATTATTTTACAACAGAACTGTAGATTATGTTCTGATACGCTCTCATTTTAGTGTCAATCTCTTGATAAAATAAATGAATTCTAAGTTTTCAAAGTTATGATCTTCCTCATAAAAAACAAAATAAGAAAATTCTTAAACATATAAAAGAAATATTTTTGGCACAGAAGCTGTATAATCCAGAATTCAAAATTCTTAATTATTTTGGTGATGAAGAAATGCTGCCAAGTTGACGTATTGTTAGGTGCGAGATGAAATATATACCAGATTTGCAAAAATAGAATTTTCTGCATAACTCCTATAGACCTTCATCTCTATGATGTAATAGAAACCAGGTTTCCATATACATCAGAAAATCCGCCAAAAATTCACCAAACTCAGAATTTGGCAACCTGGATTATATAACATCTGTGCCTAATTTTTTAGTTTAAACAGAAGTTTCACTGCGAGTAAATTATTTTTTTAGGTCAGGATAAGACTGATCTTCATCATTGTAGTCCTTAATAATGGCGACAATGCAAAGACAAGGTAAATGGGGTAAAAAGTCAAAGTTTTTTTTTGTTCTCGGCTCAATTAATATTAACTTCAGTAAAATAATACCTTTTACGATATTTTGTAAAATATGTAACACATGGACGCATAGAAAAAATTTGTTTCAATGATTTACGTTGATTACGATCAAACTTCATTCATATTGAAGAGAAAGGCATACAGCTACAAACTTAGTGATAGCAACGATTCTTCAAAAAACAAATGCTATCTATTCAACAAAATGGGTAGATTAATCAAAAGTATTTTTAAAATTAATTTATTTGAATATTTTTGGCATCAATGGTATTGAAAGTGTAAACTGATTTATAGAAAACCCGTACGTGTTTATAGGGCGCTCCGTGGCTGAGTGGTCAAAGGCATCACTGCTAATCGCTTGAGAGCGTAGGAGTGTGGGTTCGATTCCCACCGTGGCCCAGGGTGTTTTCTTCGTTATTCTTCTGTGGTTGTACATCTGTCATTGTGCTATTTGTCCTAATATCGACGAAGACTTACAAGCGGATCTCAAGAATCAAGCATACAAGTCTGAATATATGTAATGTAATAAATAAAATAAGCGTGTTTATATAGTGTAGAAGAGATTTTAATTTAATTCAGGTATGGATACCAATAAAAAGACAATAGTACCGAAAGGTATAGAAATTTTTACTACTGAGTTAGAGACAACTAAACTTGGACAAACAAACGATATTCACAGTGGATTTGAGGACTCGGAAAAATTACTTTATCTAGTATTGAAGCACATCGTCGCTAGAAAATCTGTTTTGGAATTTGGAGAGATGTTGCAAAATATGGACGAGATGCAAAATTGCCTTATTGCTATACTTAAAGATGACTCGACGATTCTATCTAAATTTGCAAGTAATGTAACTGTAACGATTGATAAAACTTTTCTGTGTCTGTTCTCGTAGGGAATGAAGAGGAATCAGTTCTCCCGACGAAATAAAAAAGGTTACAGAAAGAGAAGAAAGGGAAGTGAATAACCTAAGCAGGTAAGTCAAAAGCAAGCTGAAGCGATTGTACATAGTTTAATGAAGACAACAGCATTTCGGTGAACGGTATATATGATTTAATTCATTTGAAATCGCTTAATTTTCTATGTTAGTTTCAACGTTGAAGTTTAGCAAGATCTTCTAAAACTTTAGATATTTTTTGAGAATTTTAAAACTATTCACGAATTATGTACAGTGAATTTATTGAAGAATGTAAGATCCAGTCGTTGACTTTATAACTGAAAGTAAAAAAATATTTATTATGTATTAAATTCATTTTATAGCTTTCTGCTATTTCTTAAAAATAATGTTCATATGCCCTTTGAATTAAGTGCATATAAAAATTAAATACATTAAATGTATGCTGAAATACAAATTTTTGCATCTTTTCGTTATAGTAATATTTTTATACAAATAAAATCATTTTTAATGAAAATTTATATTTTGTGCTACATTGTATTTTGGAATATTCGCAAAATTTTTTAAGATGACGAAAAGCAAAATAACAGCTGCTTTTTAAAATATTTTTAAAATTATTCATTTAGAAATGGCAATTTTTTAAAATATCAATTTTAGTTAAAAATTTAATTTCAGAAACTTCTAAAATAAAATGAGTTGAATAATGTAACCTTTGAGTTTTGATTATCCATATAAGAAAAATTTCCTATTGAAATAGTTGTCATTAAATTTTGAAATACTTACAGAATTTGAAATTGTGCTTTCATTTTCTATTTATTATTCAATTTATTAACAAAAATCATATGAAATATAATAAGGATTGTATATTTTCCTTATATTATATTTGTAATATGTTTCAAATTTTATCTAACATTGTGATATTTTATTTGATATTCATCAAGATTCATTAAATATCAAGAGGTTGAAATTCATTAAGAATAAAAAAACCTAAATTGTCTCAGAATCAGAGTTTTTCTTTTTTAGTAAGCTTTTAGACCACTGAGCAAAAAATTTCAAACTGTTGAAGTTAGAAAGTTAAGATAATTTTAGATTTGTTTCGAACTAAGTGATCTAAATAAAATGCTCGGTAAAACCTTTATTTGATAATGTTCATTTTGTTATATACAGAATATAGTGAACTATATCGTCAATCACACTAACCTAATTTAAAGAAAATGTTTTAAGGCCATGATATTCTAGTAGTTAGGGTATCGGCTTTCCGTCCAGAAGAGCGTGATTCGACTCTCAGTGCCACAACGGCCCACCGAGTACATGCGATATACGTGCTCGCGTTAAATCTGTGGAATCGAAAGTCTTGCGGTCGGTCGTTGAGCAGTTGCCATGGGTGTAATGGTCTGGAGAAAATTTCTTCCCACTAGAGATCAATGTCAAAATTAAGGGAGCGGATCCTCTGCTGGTGCAATCTAATGGAAGAGTTTATAGCAAATTTGCACTTTCACCTTCATGGTGCTCGAGTTAAAACGAAAGACTTACTGACAAACTGACTTAATTTCGCAAGGCCAAAGGCATAGCAAATTTGGCTTGTCCAAGTGTTATCAGTAAGCACAGAAACAGAGAAATGTTTAGGTGGCCGGAACAAATTAGGTGAAATGCTCGAATCATATCGAAGGGTTTGGATGCATATGGCTGTTTTAAATCCACTTTAAACTGTTTTGTGGTCTCAGTTTAATGATTCCATGTGTAGAAAGATAACTGCTGCAAATAAGTGAAATCAATTGACGAACGTCGGGCTGAGAAAAATTTCCACAGGTGAATCGTGGACTTTAAGATTGTGCTTGCCCTGATATGACCTCGCCCCGTGAATGTAATCCAAAATTATAAGGAGCATAGCTATAAGCTAGTATTCTAAACACATTAGCCTCTATATCCCCTGAGAATACGTATGTCTCTCCCTTTGTGTGATAAAGAAGGAAAGAAGAGTAAAACCATTATATTTGTTGTAGCACCAGCATGCTTCCCTGTACCTAGCCCTGAGTTGGGCTCTACCAGTGAGATAGAAGCAGCCGGGTAGAGTCTTCGTGATTTTAAAGCAGGTATCAAACAGAATATCCGATATACTTGGTCTGCCACGCCCCAGAGGTATCATTTAACTTGGAAAACATTGTGATCACTCCCAGTTTTAATGTGCCCCAGCCACCATTAGCGAACACGACGGCTTTTCGGTTAAGTCGGGATTCGAACTCATTACCTTCCGATAATAAGAACGATGCTCTAACCAACCAGGGCACCACGGCCTAACATTGTATTTGTCCATGATTACTTTGAAGAGATTACAAACTGCTTGTCTGTATTTGGTAACTTCTATTTATTGTGTCAAATATTACCTATCATCAATGCAGTTAGTAGCAGATTTCATATCTTGTTGATTATTATTATAATAATAGATAATACAAAAAAACCTATGTAATATAATAAAAATTCTTAGAAAATAATTTGTGCTAGTAATTGTTTTTATTTAATTATTAATTTCAGATAAAAAAAATTATATTACCAAATATTACCCTGTGGTCGGTCGTTAAGCAGTTATCATGGGTGTATAGTCTGCAGAAAATTTCTTCCCCTACAGATCAAAGTCAAAATTGAGGGATTGGATCCTCTGGTGGAGCCATCTATCTGAAGAGTTTATAGCAAAGTTGTACATTCACCTTCATGGTGCTCTGGTTAAAACGAAAGACACATCCTACTTACATAATTTCTCATAGCCGATGGCATACCAAATTTGGCTTGTCCAATTGTCATAAGTTAGAAACACAGAAAGGTGCTTGGGTGCAGGGAACAAATTAAGTTTTATATCTGATCCAATTGCAGACTACCGGCTGGTATTGAAACGCCCTAGTGGTATCATTTCACTTGGAGGACATTGCGATCAAGCCTAATTTTAACGTGCCTCAGCCACCATTAGCGAACACGAGGGCTCTTCGTTTAAGCCGGAATTCGAACTCATTACCTTCCGATAATAAGAACGATGCTCTAAACAGCCCGGGCACCATGGCCTTCCATTATTTTTGTCCATGCTTAATTTGAAGAGATTACAAATTGTTTGTCCATATTTGTGGTGTTTTCTATTTATTGTGTCAAATATTACCTATCATCAATGCAGTTAGCAGGAGATTATAAATGTTGTTGATTACTATTATAATAATAAATATATGTTATTAATAATAATAAAAATAGTGCAAACAATATATGTTATATAATAAAAATTCTTAGAAAATAAATTTTTATGCTTGTAAATTTTTTGATTTAATTATTAATTTCAGATGAAAAAATTTATATTACCAAATATTATCCAATTAAGTGAATAAAACTAGAAATATTTTCTAACAAAAATTTCCTTATAAAGTTAGCAGGTGATGTCTCTAAATGCGAACATTTTCTTTAATAGTATACTTAGATTACGTTCTCCAATTAGATTTATTTCGATGGTGGACTAATTTTATTTCATGTAATAATGCGTGGTGAGTGAACATAAGGCTAGTTATAAGGGTAAGTTGTGCGTTTGCATGCCTCTTAATTTCTCCATTTTACAGGGAATAGTAAATTTGTCCTCAAATCATACCGAAAGCATGGAATCTCGTAAATCTTTAGTGCGAGAATGCTAAGTAGTGATAGAAACTCACAGCTATATATATTAACTTCTGATCGTTTTAGATCTTTGGTTTAAACAGCAATATTACATGCAATTACTGATTTATATTAAAATATAATTAAGTGGACGTGGTGTTCTGGTTCTATAATTCAGCTCGACAGATCGGGATGTTATGAGTGCTAACCCTCACCCAAAAGTTGGTGCATGATGTCCTGGGCGATTTGGTAAGTAGAGGCTTTTTAAATGGTGATCTCAATACCCTTCCATTAGCTTAGCATAGTGAGGTCAGCAGGATGCAAGCACAGGTGTCAACCCCGTCATTTGATTCAAATTAATATTACGAAGTGACGGGCTTTAACGCCTTTCAAAAACAGAAGTAGGAAACCGGAAACGCTTATTGTTAAATTCAAAACTTAATTCTAAAATTTCTTCAATCTCAATATAAGCTATAAGTACTTTTTAATCAAAACGTTGTAAAAAGTAACCATGGTAAATTAAAAATATTCCTATTTTCAACCTGTAAAACGTGCTACGAATGAACAAATGTTATCAGTAAAATAAATTATTTTACTACAGAAATGATGATTTTATTCGGATACAACACATGTTTAGCTGTCAGTTTCTTTAGAAGTAAATAGTTTAGTAAAGTAAGGCATTTCTCATAGAAATATATGGGCAATATTAATAATTATAAGAAATAATCTTGTAGTTTATTAAAGTTTGGTAGTTTATAAAATAACTTTGAAGTAATTTGCAGTTTTCCCTGCAAATAATTTTTTATAATAATAAAACTGATCATTATTATAGTGATATTTAATCATTATTATAAATTAAAGGCATGGTAAGTAAAATAAATTAATAATTTATATATAAGTTTTACATTTGCAAGACACGTGAAGTACTTAATTAGAATATTTATAAATATTGGAACCAATTATTAATTAACTTTTGCATGATAATCACTTTTAAAGTTATTAGTAAAGGATGTAATACGCGAACTAAAAGAATATATTTCGATATGAATTAACTTTGATTTCTATCAAATTTTATTCATAATCAAGTAGAAGTCATATAACTTGTAACTTAGCATTTATTTTCAAAATAACCATTGCTATTGCTATCTATTCATAAAACGGAGTAGAATAAGCCATTGTTTTTTAAAATTAAACTGGGCACAGATGCTGTATAATCTAGCAAGCCAAATTCTGAATCTTTTATGCGAAGATAAAAAGTTGCCAAGAAGACGCATTGTGACGTCACACGAGGAGTTGAAAACTATAGGGTTGCCAAAATATAGTTTTCTATATAACACTTAAAGGTCTCCATCTATATGGCGTAATAATAGCCATGTTCCAAGATAAACAAAAAAAAATCTCGCAAAAAGTCTACAAACTCAGAATTTAGCATGCTGGATTTTATGAAATCTGAGTCTTTAATTATATGCATGTTTCATCATGACTTTACAAATATAAACAGATTTATGAAAAATCTGTACGTTTATAATGTAGTACTTATTTTCATTTAATTTAGATATGGCTACCGATGAAAAGGCATTAGTACCGAAAGAAATAGAAGATTTTACAACTGAGTTATATAACTATATTTGGACAAATCAAAAAATAACGTACCCATTGTTGGAGAAAGAATCTACTGATAAGTTAAACTCAACTTTCGATGAGCCAGAAAAGACAAGCAATTTTGATGTTTGCATTGGTAATGCTGTGCAGTGTTCTCAATATTTTCTTCGAGAATATTGCATCTACATGTTCAAGAGTTATGGAACCGATCTAATAGAATCTGATGTCTTGTTTTGCATATGCGTTTTTGATGCGATTGTTTGCTGGATCCAATTCAGAGATGATGTTTTCGTCCGCATAATTGACTCGGCGGCTATTGCTGCAGAAGCTGTTCTTTTTTGTAGCGCAGAATTAAAGGTACCTATTCAACTAGACAGAGCCTCTTTTGTGTTTAAATCATTTTTAACAATTTTTTTGGAAAAGGAATTTTTCGAGAGTGGAGGATGGTCTTGCTTGACAGCAACTGCTATTCTAGATTATCAAAGTTTGCACTCAGAATTAAAATATTTCACACATTTGGATAATTATCCATATTTTAAAATGAATAGTTTTTGTTATATTATAAAACAATTACGGAATTCCCCAGTGAGTTTTCCTATCCCTATTTCGATGATCTGCACGCACTGCATTGAACCTTCTGACGACATTCGCAGTGGATTTGATGACTCAGAAAAATTACTTTATCGAATGTTGAAGGAATTCATTGATAGAAAATGTATTTCAAATGTTGGCGAGATATTTCTACACACAGAGGATTTGCAAAAATGCCTTTTAACTGTACTGGACGATGACTCGAAGATTGTATCAAAATCTGCAAGTGAAGAAACTGTCTCGATTGATAGAACCTTTCTGTTTGTTCTTGTAGGGAATGAAGAACAAGAAGAGGAAACAGTTGACCCGATGGAATGTAAAAAACTTTCCAGAAAGGAAAGTGAATCATCTGAAGCAGGTAAGTCTGTAGCAATCTGAAGTGATTGTGCATAGTTTACTTAAGATAATAGCATTTGGGTGCATGGTAAATATGATTTATTTCGTTTGAAATCGATTAATTTTCAATGATAGTTTTAACGTTGAAATTTAGCAAGATCTTTGAAAACTTTGGATATTTTTGAGAATTTTAAAACTATTCACGAATTATGTATAGTGTATTTATTGAAGAATGTAAGATCCAGTCGTTGACTTTATAACTGAAAGTAAAAAATATTTATTATATATTACATTCATTTTATAGCTTTCTGCTATTTCTTAAAAATAATGTTTATACGCCCTTTGAATTAAGTGCATATAAAAATCAATTACATTAAATGCATGCTGAAATACAAATTTCTGCATCTTTTCGTTATAGTCATCTTCTTATACAAATAAAATCATTTTTATTGAAAACTTAAATTTTGCTACATTGTATTTAGGAATATTGTTTACATAAATTTTTAAGATGACGAAAAGAGAAAAATTACAGTTGTATTTTTAAGCAACTTTAAATAACTCATTTAGAAATAGCAATTTTTTGAAATATTATCCATTTTAGTTAAAAATTTAAATTCAGAAACTTCTAATAAAATGAGTTGAACAATGTAACATTTGTGTTTTGATTATCCATAAAAGAAAAATTTCCTATTGAAATAGTTGTCATTAAATTTCTATTTACTATTCAATATCTTAAGAAAAGTCATGATATAAAATATTGTAAGGATTGTATATTTTCTTTTTTTATTATATTTGTAAAATAAGTTTTAATCTTTATTTAACATTGTGTGTGATATTGTAATTGATATACATCAAGATTTATCGGATATCAAGACGTTGAAATTCATTAAGAATAAAAAATCCTAAATTGTCTTAGAAGAAGACAAAGGTTTTCTTTTTTAGTAATTTTTTAGACCCCTTAACAAAAAATTTCAAAATGCTGAAGTTGAAAAGTTAAGATTCCATTAGACTTGTTTCCAACTAAATGATCTAATTAAAATGATCGGTAAAGCCTTTATATGATAATGTACATTTTGTTATAGATAGAGAATATAATGAACTATATCGCAATTCACAGTAACCTAATTTAAAAACATGTTTTAGGCCCATGACAGACTAGTGGTTAGAGGATCTGTTTTCCATGTTGAAGGGCGGGTTTCGGTTCCCAATGCCTTCAAAGACCCACTGAGTACATGCGATATACGTGCTCGTTAAATCTGTGGAATCGAAAGTCCTGTGGTCGGTCGTTGAGCAGTTACCATGGGTGTAATGGTCTGGAGAAAACTTCTTCCCACTAGAGATCAATGTCAAAATTAAGGGAGTGGATCCTCTGGTGGTGCCATCTATCGGAAGAGTTTATAGCGAAGTTGTACTTTCACCTTCATAATGCTCTAGTGAAAACAAAAGACGTAACTGACTTAATTTCGCATGGCCAAAGGCATAGCAAATTCGGCTTGTCCAAGTGTTATCAGTAAGAACAGAAACAGAGAAATGTTTAAGTGGCCAGAACAAATTAAGTTTTATATCTGATCCAATTGCAGACTACCGGCTGGTATTGCCACGCCCTAGTGGTATCATTTCACTTGGAGGACATTGCGATCAAGACTAATTTTAACGTGCCCCAGCCACCATTAGCGAACAGGACCGCTCTTCGGTTAAGCCGGAATTCAAACTCATTACCTTCCGATAATAAGAACAATGCTCTAAACAGCCCGGGCACCATGGTCTTCCATTATTTTTGTCCATGCTTAATTTGAAGAGAATACAAACTGTTTGTCTGTATTTGTGGTGGTTTCTATTTATTGTGTCAAATATTAACTATCATCAATGCAGTTAGCTGGAGATTTTAAATGTTGTTGATTACTATTATAATAATAAATAGTACAAACAATATATGTAATATAATAAAAATTCTTAGAAAATAAATTTTTTGCTAGTAAATTTTTTGATTTAATTATTAATTTCAGATGAAAAAATTTATATTACCAAATATTAGCCAATTAGGTGAATGAAACTAGAAATATTTTCTTACAAAAATTTACTGATAAAGTTAGCAGGTGATGCCTCTAAATGCGAATATTTTCTTTAATAGTATACTTAGATTATGTTCTCCAATTAGATTTATTTTGATGGTGGACTAATTTTATTTTATGTAAAAATGCATGGTTAGTGAAGATAAGGTTAGTTATAGGGTGAGACAGTTGTGTGTTTGCATGCCTCTTAATTTATCCGTTTTACAAGGAATAATAAATTTGTCATCAAATCATACCGAAAGCATGGAATCTCGTAAATCTTTAGTGAAAGAATGGTAAGCAGTGATAGAAACTCACAGGTATATATATTAACTTCTGATCGTTTTAGATCTTTGTATTAAACTTTAATTCGAGGAGGAATAATTTATAAACATGACATCTTATTTTACTACAGAAATGTTGATTTTGTTCGGATACAGCACATGTTTAGCTGTTTTAGTTTCTTTAGAAATAAATAGTTTAGTAACGTAAGGCATTTCTCATAGAAATATATGGGCAATATTCAAAATAGGAAATAATTTTGTAGTTTATAAGGAATTTTCCCGGCAAATTAATTAATTTATATAATTATAAAACTGATCATTATTATAGTGAAACTTAATCATAATAATTCAAAGGCATGGTAAGTAAAATAAATTATTAATTGTTATATTTGCCAAACACGTGAAGTGTGTAATTAAAACATTTATATATATTTCAACCAATAATAAACTTTTGCATAATAATCACATTTAAAATTATTAGTAAAAAATGTAATACGTGCTCTAAACGAATATATATTTCGATATGAATTAATGTTGATTTCTTTCAAATTTTATTCATAATCAAGTAGAAGTCCTATAGCTTCTAACTTAGCATTTATTTTCAGAATAATCTTTGTTATTACTATCTCTAAAAAAACTGAGTAGAGTAAGCCAAGCCATTGTTTTTTAAAATTAAATTAGCCACAGATGCTTTATAAACTAGCATGCCAAATTCTGAATCTTTTCTGCGAAGACAAAAAGTTGCCAAGAAGACGCATTGTGACATCACACGATGACTTAAAAACTAGGGTTGCCAAAATATAATTTTTCCCTATAACTCTTATAGGTCTCCATCTCTATGACGTCATAAAAGCCAGGTTGCCAGATAAGCAACAAAAAATCCCCCAAAACGTCTCCAAACTCAGAATTTGGCATGCTGGATTATATGGCATCCGAGCCTTTAATTTATATAAATGTTTCTTTATTTTCAACGACATTACAAATATAAATTGATTTATGGAAAATCTGTGCGTTTATAATGTAGTAATTATTTTCATTTAATTTAGATATGGCTACCGATGAAAATTCATTAGTGCCGAAAGAAATAGAAGATTTTACAACTGAGTTATATAACTATATTTGGACAAATAAAAAAATTACGTACCCATTGTTGGAGAAAGAATCTACTGATAAGTTAAACTCAACTTTCGATGAGCCAGAAAAGACAAGCAATTTTGATGTTTGCATTGGTAATGCTGTGGAGTGCTCTCAATATTTTCTTCGAGAATATTGCAACTACATGTTCAAGAGTTATGGAACCGATCTAATAGAATCTGATGTCTTGTTTTGCATATGCGTTTTTGATGCGATTGTTTGCTGGATCCAATTCAGAGATGATGTATTCGTCCGTATAATTGACTCAGCGGCTATTGCTGCAGAAGCTGTTCTTTTTTGTGACGCAGAATTAAAGGTACCTATTCAACTAGACAGAGCCTCTTTTGTGTTTAAATCATTTTTAACAATTTTTTTGCAAAAGGAATTTTTCGAGAGTGGCGGATGGTCTTGCTTGATAGAAACGGCGTTTTTAGATTATCAAAACTTGCACTCAGAATTTAAATACTTCACACATTTGGATAATTCTCCATATTTTAAACTGAATAGTTTTTGTTATATTATAAAACGATTACGGAATTCTCCAGTGAGTTTTCCAATCCCTATTTCGATGATTTGCACGCACTGCATTGAACCTTCTGACGACATTCGCAGTGGATTTGATGACTCAGAGAAATTACTTTATCGAATGTTGAAGGACTTCATTGATAGAAAATGTATTTCAAATGTTGGCGAGATATTTCTACACACGGAGGATTTGCAAAAATGCCTTTTAACTGTACTGGACGATGACTCGAAGATTCTATCAAAATCTGCAAGTGAAGAAACTGTAACGATTGATAGAACCTTTCTGTTTGTTCTTGTAGGGATTGAAGAACAAGAAGAGGAAACAGTTGACCCGATGGAATGTAAAAAGAACTTTCTAGAAAGAGAAGAAAGGGAAGTGAATATTCTGAAGCATTGTTAATTCCAAAGCAAGCAGGACTTATTAAGCATATTTTAATTAGAATAGCAGAATATGTGTGCATGGTGAGTATGGTTTATTTTTTTGAGACCGTGTTTTTTTAAGTTATATATTCTGGTGCAAGAGAGAATCACGAGCTTAAGAAATTAAGAAATATAAATTTTAGTATTCTTCGGTATCACTGAAGGATGAAGTTTAAACATTGAAGCTAAGCATGATCTTTCAAATCCCAAGATGTTTATTTGAGATTTTCAGAACTAATCATGAATTTTGTACAAATAGATTATTGAAGAATATTATAGCATGTCTACTGATTTTTGATTCAAAGTTAATAAAATTTATATTATATGTTTTATTTATTTTCATAATTTCTTCTGTTGTTTCAAAAAATAATGTTCATCTACACCATGAGGTGTGCATATAAGAGCGTTTTGTATGAAATGTATTTGCTCAATTACAAAAGTCTGCCTCTCTTTTGTCATACTTATCTTTTCATATAAATAAAATCATTAATAGAATTTTAAAATTTGTTATATTTAACCATTTTTTGTTATAATAATTTGTTAAATTAACTTATGTTTTTGGTGTAAAATCGGGTATTCCTTGGTTTGGCATAAAACTTAAGGATATAATTTGGCGATAAATTTTAATTTCTGGTAACCTTGTTAATCTTATCTTTGTGTTACGGTCCTGTTGTTAATCACATCTTGGCCTCTATCTTGGCGTAAAAAATCACCAAAGAATAAAAGGAACCCAATTGTAAACTTTAAACGGCATTTACATAAATTTTACAGGCAAGAAATTCAATATTTTAATTTTTTTTTAAAGTAATCTCTCTTAAATTATTTTTGATAGGAGAAATTTTTAAAATATGAATAAAATTGGATTAAAATTTCAAATTTAGAAACCAGGTTAAAAATGGTTAAGAATTAGTAATGTATTATGTTTATGATTTGAATACGTTAAGGTGAAACACTTTTGCATTGAACTACTGGCAGTTAAACATGAAAATATTTACATTTAAATGTATACTTCTATTTTCTATTTACTACTACATTTCTTACGAAAAGTCATTGTAGGTAACATAACATTAGTTCTACATTTTCTATAAACAATATTAGTGTGTCAAATTATTTTTAATCTTTATATTATCCGAAATTTTGGTATTTAACTTGATATACACATCAAGATTCACCAAATATCAAATCTTTGTAATTCATTAAGAATAAAAACCCTAAAATTTCTCTAGGTTCTACAAAGGCATTTGTTGTTTTCGTAAATTTTTAGACCACCGAGCAAAGAATTTCAAACTGCTGGAGCGGGAACGTTGAAATTGCTTAAGGATGATCTGGTCAATTTAAAATACTCGATAAAAATGTTTGATAATATTCAGTGTGTTTTAGGGAGAATACACAACATTGTGTACTGTTGTAAAATGGTCCTAATTTATAGAAAGGTCTGGCACCATGAAAAAATTTGGTTTTATATCTGATCAAACTTAAGACCACCGAGCTGGCAGTTGAATGATTAGCGCTCTGATCTTCGAATTATAACCTCTAATCATGTCTCAGGTTAGGAAGTTTAGTAGTTTGGAATCCATTTTAAACTATTGTAAGAGGTCTCGGGGTAATTATCCCATAAGTAGAAACAAAGCTTTTAAATGACAAACTGAATCGAATCGAATTTCTGCTGGTGAGTCGTGGATATCAAGGGTCTGCTTGCTCAGGTGGGAACTCCTCACGTGATTGTGGTTCAAAATTATGGGGAGCTCGGTGGTACACGATTATTTGAAACCCGTTATCCCCTATATATGCCAAGAAAACTTGTACCTCGATGTCTGCGGTATAGATGATAAAAAAATGTGAAACCTTTTCACTTGACCAAGCTTCGTTTGAACAAGATTAGCAATTCTGCTTCTCTGTGTTTGGTGGCTTCGATTTATGACGTCAAGGATTACTAATCACCAATGTAACTAACAGCAAATTAGGTATGTTGTAGATTACTAATCACAATATTAGATAACCACAACAATGCATGTAATATAATGAAAGTACTTAGAAAATAAATTTTTTGATTTAATTATTAATTGGAGATGAAAAAAAATATTTATATTACCAAACATTTACAAATAAAATGAATGAAACTAGAAATGTATTCTGACAAAAATTTCCTTGAAATAATGGAAGGTATGCTTTTAAATATGAACCATTTTTTACTAGTATACTTGCATTATGCAATTTATTTTCATCAGAGGCTGATTTTATTCCCTCTAACAACGCATGATGAGTGAACATTTATAAGGGTAACGTATGCACTTACATGCCTTCTTAATCTCTCCAATTAATATATAATTGGAAATTTGCCCTCAAATCTTAATTTAAAATAATTCCCATACCAAATGAACACAGAATATTAGATTTTTGGTACGAGAATCTTTTAATAGATTGTCAAAATGTGAAACATAGCGATGTGTGTTAACTTCTGATCAGTATGGATGTTTGATGTTAACTATAACTTGAGAATGATTAATGTATATATAAGATTTAGAATTTAAGTAGAAATCAAATCATAATCTCTACTTCAGTTGTGTTGCTGGGTTTAATGTTTAAATTTGATTTATTTGAGCATAAAGTTTGACAGTAATATTAAATATATTTACTGATATATATATGAAGAGACAAATATTTGATATTACATAATTGAGGTAGTGGGGTGTTCGTGTTGGTATAAGTGTCTTTTGCGTGACCAGGAAGAGATGAATTACATACCTTACCCGATCAGAGATACATGGAATTCTGCAATGGCGATGAGGGCACGTGAAACAAGCCGTGACCTATTTCACGTGCACCAAAGCCGAGCTGGCAGCCGAATGGTTAGCGCTCTTGCCTTCGGTTCAACAGTTCGTGGGTTCGAATCCCACCTTGGGCATGGATGTTTGTAGTGGTTCGGAATCCACTTTAAACCGTAAGTCCCGGTCTAATTAGCCCTCGTGTGCAAAAAATGACCGTTGAGCGACAAACAAACCAACCATCACGTGCACCAAACAAGTGAGGTGTTTGGCCTTTCCTTTAGTGTAGTATGTTGTTGCTTGTAGGAAGACATCTCTGGTCTTTGCGCTTTTGCCTTCGGTTCAACAGTTCGTAGGTTCAAATCCCACCTTGGTATGCTTGTAGTGGTTAGGAATCCACTTTAACCGTAGGGCTCGGTCTAATTAGCCCTCGTGTGCAAAAAATGACCATTGAGCGACAAACAAACCAAATCAGGTGTTTGCCTCACAATTTAAAGTGTTTCAAAATTACGAGATAAGTAGCTGTGTTTAACTTCTTTTCTATCAGCAGAAATAGTTACCCCAAAATGTAATGAAACAAACAAAAAAACAAAATCATTTTACAAAATCTTTTTGTCAATATGAGTTATAAGCACTTTCTGAAAAAAAGCTGTAAAAAAGTAACCAAGGTTAGCTAATTGATGAAGAATTATGTTTTGAAATTGCATTTTGTCTTATTGCAATTATGTTTTGAATGGAAAAGACTAAACATGTTCGCTGAAAAAAGAATTAAAGGATTTTGCAATTGAACAATATGATTATGTTGGTCCTCGTCTGGCTGTCAATTACTTTTAGAAATTAATAGTTTTCAAAAGCATGTTATTTCTCAAAAATTACGTTGACATCACTCATAAATATACGAAATGATTTTATGGTTTTCACTAAATTTTTAATGAGAATCAATTTAAATTAGATCAGTATATATATATATATATATATATATATATATATATATATATATATATATATATATATATATATATATATATAATATAATCACGGTAATCCTAAGTCATCCTAATAAGCATAAAATATCGCAAGGTTAATAAAATTTAAAATGCTTATGTAATTTGTGTATTTAAAATTTTTTAAATATTTCAATAAGGCAAGGAGAAATATTTGACTCAAATACAAATGACTTCTGTAAAATGATATCTATTAAGATCTTCAAAAAAAGATGGATCATGCCTTGAAAGAATTTATTGTGTTATTTGAGGAACTCTTATTTTAATCATAATAATGTTGAGCGATAAACAAATAAATTAAACAAAACTTGACTTTAATCAAATTTTAATCCTTATTCAACTGGAATGCATACAGAATTTAAGTTAATAGTAAGAAATAATTGAAACATAAATGCTATCTACTCTACAAGATGGATAGAATAATTCATAGATTTTAAAGGTAAATTATATCTGAATGTATTTGGCAACAATAGTGTTACAAACATAATTTTTTATATAAATTCGATTCGCTTAAGAGCGTTCCGTGGCTGAGTGGTCAAAGTATCACTCCGCTAATCGCTTGAGAGCATAGAAGTGTGGGTTCGATTCCCACCGTGGCCCTGGGTGTTGTCTTCGTTATTCTTCTGTGGTTGTACATCTGTCATTGTGCTATTTGTCCTATTATCGACGAAGACTTACAGGTGGATCTCAAGAATCAAGCATACAAGTCTGAAAATATATGTAATGTAATAAAAAAAAATAAAAATTTATTTTTGTTTGCTTGATTATGTTGGATTTGGAAAAACATTTAGCGATATATCTTGGGGATAAAATTTAATTTTTGGTAACGTTATCTTTGTAAAGCTTTTGCATCTCGTGAATCGTATTTTAACCCCTATCTTGAAATCAAAAGTCGCCAAATACAACTAATATAATAACTTCAAATATAGCAAAATTTAACGGTCGCTTTCATTAGATTTCTTTATCTTAACCGTCAAAGTGAAGGGTGCTCCATGGTTGAGTGGTCTAAAGCATCACCGCTAATCACTTGAGAGCGTAGGTTCGATTCCCGCCGTGGCCCTGTGTGTTTTCTTCGTTACTCTTCTGTGGTTGTACATCTGTCATTGAGCTATTTCTCCTATTATCGACGAAGACTTACAAGCGGATCTCAAGAATCAAGCATACAAGTCTGAATATATATATAATGTTATAAAATAAATAAAAAAGATTCGCTTAATGCCGTAGTAGTGATATTAATTGATTTTAGATATGGCTACCAGTAAGCAGAGTGTCATACCGAAAGACATAGAAGATTTTGCGACTGATTTATATGACTACATTTGGACGAAACACAAATTTACGTCCACATCCTTGGAAAAAAATTTACTGTAAGTTGAGTTTAACAATCGATAAGCTAAAGAAGACGAGTAATTTTGATGAATGTATTGGAAATGCTGCACTTTGCTCTCAGTATTTACTGCGAGAATACTGCAACTACATGTTCACGAAATATGAAAGGGATCTAATAGAATCTGATGCGTTCTTTTGCATATGCGTGTTTGATGCTATTTTTTCCTGGATTGAATTCGGAAATGATATATTCGTCTCTATAATTGACTCGGCAGCTATTGCTGCAGAAGCTGTTCTGTTTTGTGACACAGAATTAAAGTTACCTGTTGAACTAGACAGAGCCTCGTTCACGTTTAAAATCTTTCTAACCATGTTTCTTCAATGGGAATTTTACCCAAACGGAGGATGATCAGCATTAAAAGCAAAGGCCCTTCAAGATTACCAAAATTTGGATTTGGAAACTTTCATAGGATGTAAAAACGATCCCGATGGGAAATTGGATCATTCTTTGATTTAATAAAACAATTACGGAAGTCTCCAGTGCAATTTCCTATCCCTTTCTCGATGGTCTGTACAAGTTGCAGAGAACCTTCTGAAAATTTTCGTGGAGGATTTGGTGATAGAAAGAAATCATTTTATGAGACGTTGAAAGAAAATTTTCCTAGTAATTCTACTTCTAATAATGAGGAGCTATTGCAAAACATGGACGAAATAGACAAATGGATCATAGCTGCATATGATGATGAATTCCATCAATCTGAATTTGAAAGTGAATTAAAAACTGTAACGAAAGATAAAACTTTCCTGTATATCTTTTTGGTAAGAGAAGAAGAAGAAAATGAATCGGCTAGCAAAATGAAACCTAGAAGAAATAAAAGAAAGGAAAGGAGTCCACAGAAGCAGGGAACTACAGAAGAGTAAATCCACAGAAGCAGCGAACTACAGAAGAGTAAATCCACAGAAGCAGGGAACTACAGAAGAGTAAATCCACAGAAGCTGAGAACTACAGAAGAGTATCCACAGAAGCTAGGAACTACAGAAGAGTAAATCCACAGAAGCTGGGAACTACAGAATAGTAAATCCACAGAAGCAGGGAACTACAGAAGAGTAAATCCACAGAAGCTGGGAACTACAGAAGAGTAAATCCACAGAAGCAGGGAACTACAGAAGAGTAAATCCACAGAAGCAGGGAACTACAGAAGAGTAAATCTACAGAAGCTGGGAACTACAGAAGAGTAAATCCACAGAAGCTGGGAGCTACAGAAGAGTATCCACAGAAGGTAGGAACTACAGAAGAGAGTAAATCCACAGAAGCTGGGAATTACAGAATAGTAAATCCACAGAAGCTGGGAACTACAGAAGTGAGTAAATCCACAGAAGTGTAAATCCACAGAAGCTGGGAACTACAGAATAGTAAATCCACAGAAGCTGGGAACTACAGAAGAGTAAATCCACAGAAGCAGGGAACTAAAGAGCAAATGAAAATGACTGCATATGCTTTCACGATTAAACTGCTTTACTGTTTTGAAGTCATTTTAATTTTTCAATGATAAAACTATTCTGGAAATATTGATTCTAATCAAAAACTTTTGATCCCTTTGATGTCAGCAAAGTTTTAAAATTTGTAAATTGTGATTTTTTAAAACTTTTTGTGTGTGTACAATGAATTTATTGACGAATGTAAGAAGATGTTATTGGGCTGTAGATTTCATAAACAAAAATAAATTTATTTCATAATATATTTTTAAATGAATTCATATATTTCTTAAACAATTATAAATGAGAATAATGCATATATGAATTACTTAGGTTAATTGCATGATGCAATATAAATTGTTGACAACTTTTAATTTAAGCATCTTTGAACATATAAGTATAAAAATCATTTTTAATAAACTTTCACTGAGTCAAAATTAAATATATTTACCCAAATTGTGCAGGTAAATGAAGGAAAAATTAAAATTGTATTTCTAGATTTATAATTTTCAAAGAAATACATTTCAAAAGTTATTTCAACAAATAATATATTGAAACGTCTACAAAGTAAAAATTTAAAGGAATAATATATATATTGTGTAGTCTATGCATAAGTGAAAACTTTCGCAATGTAATTGCTGCATTTAAATATAAAAATATTCACAAAATTTGAAAGTAAACTTTCTGTTTACATTGTCTAAGATTTTATTTAAAAAATTCCCTGTATGAAACATTAATGATATTGAATCATTTATATATATATATATATATATATATATATATATATATATATATATATATATATATATATATATATATATATATATATCTTTTTAATATCTTATAAGAAATTATCTAAGATTTAATTTTTTGATTGTGTGTGTATAATATAGTGATATTCTTATTTGTTATGCATCAAAATTCATCAAATTGCTGAAATTAAAAAGAATAAATAAAAATGAGAAATTAGTAATCGCTGAACAAGAAATTTCACATAGCTGTATTTAGAATGCCACAATTACTTGAGATTTGAATAAAAAGAATCGAATTATTTGATCTGCTTGATCAAAGTTTGATTAATATTGCTCCGTTTTTTATACATAGAATAATATTTAGTGTAAGAAAATTGCCGTTCACATCAACTTAATTAAAAAAGGTGTTAATGCCCGGGGCATATTTGGTTGTGTGTACATCAAATTCTGCTGATAGCCGAATAATAACACTTTGGTCATTGATTCAACATTTTGTAGACAGGAATTCCATAAAGAGCTTGCATGCTTGTAGTTTGGATTCACTTTAAACTTATAACTTGATGTGGTTTTCCTTCAGAGAAAAATGTTCTTTTGGATTTTGATACAGAAAAGGATACTCACACACACCCCTAGTCTAAAAATATAAAACGACAAACAAACCAAATAAATTTATTGGTTTCAAATAGAATAAGGTGCATTGTAACAAAATGGTCGCAGACTGAGTAATATAATTTAGAGAAGAGAGTTTTCGTGTCTGAGACATTAGGTTCTCCATCAAGTCCGGCTGAAAGCTCTTAACTTACTATGTAACGATTAGCCTTTTGGTCTTCGATTAGACAGCTCATGGGTTGGAATCCCACTGAGAGCTTGGTTGCTTTTAGTTTCGAATCAACTTTAAACTGCATTTCTTTATCACATAATGCTTCGTATATTTAATAAATTTGAATGCAAGTCAAACCTAATCAACTAAAGACCTCGCTGAGTAAATTTACCGCTAATGACCCGGGTATATCGAGAAAAGGGGTAGTGAGGGATTGAAAGACCACGTGACCATAGATCAAAACTAAGAGCCACGTGAGGCGAAACGTGACTTTTCTAAATATATTAATCATTATATATTATTCATTTGGTTTGTTTGTCGTTCTATTTTTTACTGCGATAACTAGTGTCTCATCATTAATGTGATGGGAAGAAATGTGAAACTTTGTCTTCTGATCAGACTTCATTAGAATCAAAATTAAGATTAAAATTTGTTTGTCTTTGTTGAGTAGCTTCAACTATTTACATTGACTACCAAAGTTCCCATCCCGGAGGCTCCCTGACCAACGACTTAAGTCGTCAGGAACAAACTATTCTCACTCGATTTTGAAGTGGACATCTTAAAACCCTAAAATTTTCTAAGGGTTCCCGAACCTTTGAAACCTGTACCAACTGCTCTACCGAGCAGGCTTCCCTGAACATATCCTTGAGTGCCTAGGGCTCTCCAGGCAGGACTTCTTCTTCTTCTTAAGGTTGGGTTTGTATGTCATTGGGCACCTCTGCTTTTATCAGCATTTTGTACCATTAACTCCAAACCCAATGTTTCCTAGTTCCAGTTGCTCGGGTCACCCACTTTATTAATAAAGTCTGATAACCCTTTAATGGAGCCTAGGTGTAACTCTCTAGTATGGATGATGCCTAAAGAAGTTAATCTAGGGAGGGCAAGAGCCTCGCATTCATAAATGATATGCTCTGCCGTTTCCTCTTGCGTTTGACATTTCCAGCAGATAGGGTCTTGCTGAAACAGTCCCATCTGGTCAGAAAGTCAGTCATGCTAGGGATAGCTTCCTGGCTTTCACCAGAAGATGGTTTGGAGGTCATTTCTACCTCAAGTAAAAGATTCATTACTGCCCCTTTACAAGATTGCCTCTGAGTTCCCTTGTCTTTTTCAGCAAGGTCTACTTCAGAGGCATCACCGGCAAATGCAGAAAGATTTGTTATTTCTTGTGTCTTTTCAACCACAAGATAACAATTAATAAGCTCAGGTAATATAAGTCCACCCAGCATTGCCTGAGATACTGGGCAAGGCAAATTACTCTAGAAGTTTGCCAGGCAACTAGAGGCTCCGTTAAGACACCAATACCGCGGTGCAAATTAGCCCTAGGCACGGATCGCATAACACCAGGGTTTACGGGAGCTGGTTCGTGGCCTCTTATTCTATATTCAAGGCTATCCTGTCATTCCTACAGGACGTTCGGCGATCCACCACCTGCCGACGCGCCTGGTGGCTAGCTCAAGCCCCAGAGGGGTACGCATACCACCTGGTTCCAGGAGGCAGGACTTGGTTGACGAACCTCTTCTGGTTTTGGATTATTGTAGAGTGTACAGCGTCATGGACCTGGTCTAGCGCTGCTGGCCTTTGGGGGCATGCAACAACAATAACAACAACAATTTACATTGGCACTTACTAATCATAAGAGCATTTATTCAATGATTATATTTTTGTTATAGCAATTATTATCACAATAGGCTATGAACAAAGTATGTGTTAAAATAAAGGCTTAGATTATTTAAAATAAATTTTTTTGATTTAATAGTCAATTGTAGATGAGATTCGGATATTTCTTACTAAAATTCACCAATAAAAGGAGTAATAATACAAGTGATTTATAAAAAAAACATTCTCATAAACATGCAAATAGGATAAGAATCTCGTAATATTCTTGAATTATGTATTGTAATGAGATTATATTTTCGATCATGATCAGATTTTAATCCATGTAACAATGGATAACCAATAGAATAAAAGACATTCTGAAAACATTAGGCACATTCTGAATAAAAAAGTTTAAGTAAATTCTGAATTAGAATTAAGCCCATTTAGATTAATCACGATTACCCAACTGATACAAACGTATATTTTCACACTGAAAATCAATGCTATAAATGAATATATGTAATATAACATATAATATATAAATGGAAAAATATCAAATTATTTTGCAACATAAAATATGATTGTGTTTGTGAAAATACTTCGTGTAGCTAACAATTTTTTGAGAAAAGAATGATTTTCAAACGTAACGCATTTCTCAAAATTCATATGTGGCAAAACTTATGCGAATAATTTTGCAATTTCCAGCGAAGTTTCAGTATGATTAAACTAATTTAGATCAGGATAAGACTAATGATTTTTATAATATTTCTTACTCCTGCTGATAATCATGATAATAATCATCAAATAAGGAATTCTAAGTGGAGTTAATAAAATTG
Source organism: Latrodectus hesperus (assembly GCA_037975125.1). Lineage (NCBI taxonomy): Eukaryota > Metazoa > Arthropoda > Arachnida > Araneae > Theridiidae > Latrodectus > Latrodectus hesperus. The sequence goes on from CM075860.1 coordinate 63,007,145, forward strand.
CAATATTGCTTATATAATTCATGTATTTAGAAGAATCTTAAGCCATCTCAAGAAGTAAATGTAGAAACATTTCACCCAAATACTAATTATATATTTAAGATTTTTCTTTTTGAATTCCTCAATAAAAGATGTATCATCCATTAAAAGAATTTAATACGATATTGTGTAACTCGTATTTTTTTTAAAGAAAGGGACAGTTGAGATACAAAATAAGTCAACGGTAAAAGTTCACAATCAAGTACCCATTGATTGATTGAAGTTTTTTTGATGCCAAATAATAAAAAAGATGTTCTTGAAAGATTGACGCTGCATAAAAGCTTAAAAGGATACCAAAAATTAAATTTGAGAGCCAAGTTATATAGCTTAATTTTTCGCCAAAGCAAGGGCTACCTGATTCTGTACGGAATCCAATGAGGAAACAAAATTTGATTTTTGTCAAATTTTTGTTCAAATTGACGTGAAATGTTTAAAGCTTATAAATTAAAAATAGCAACCATAAATCAAAACGTAAATGCTATCTACTCCACAAAATCGGTAGTTTAATTCAATTTTTAAAAGTTACATTTCACAAATGCTTTTGGCATCATTGATGCTACAAATATAAACTGATTTTACATAAAATGTATAAGCTAATACCAAGTAATGATTTTAATTCATTTTAGATATGACTACCAATAAACAGAATACCGTATCCAAAGAAATAGAAGATTTTACGACTGAGTTATTCGACTACATTTGGACAAAACACAAATTTGTAACCTCGTTCTTGGATAAAGAGTTTAGAGAAAAGTGTAGTTTAATTTTCAAGAAGTCAAGAAAGAAGAGCAATTTTGAAGATTGTATTGGAAATGCCGTACTTTGCTCTCAATATTTACTGCGAGAATACTGCAACTACATGTTCAAGAGTTATGGAGCCGATCTATTAGAGTACTTATTTTTTCGCATTGGCGTTCTTGAAGTTATCTATTTCTGGACCAAAACCAGAAAAAATGTATTCGTCAAAATGATTGACTCGGCGGCAATTTCTGTGGAAGCTGTTCTGTTTTGTGAAGCAGAGTTGAAGGTACCTGTTGATGAAGACATAGCCTCGTCAATGTTTAAATCTTTTTTGCTACCTTGCTTCAAACGGAATTTTTCGCAAAAGGAGGTTGGTCTGCCTTGAGAGCAAAGGCCATTCAAGATTATCACAGTTTGCATTTGGATTTGCAACGTTTCATACGATGTAAAAACGATCCCTATGGAAAACTGGATCATTCTTGTCATTTAATAAAGCAATTACGGAAGTCTCCAGTGCAATTTCCCATCCCTGTCTCGATGTTCTGCGGGAATTGCAGAGAACCCTCTGAAAAAATTCGAGTTGAATTCGGTAACGAGGAGAAATTATTTTATGAAATTTTCAAGAAAGCTCTTATTAGAACTTGTATTTCAAATGACTTGGAGTCATTGCAAAACATGGATAAGTTGAAAAATTTCCTTAAAATTGCGTATAAGGATGAATTGGCAAGGCCTGATATTAAAAATGTGTTAAAAGTGCTACGAAAAGATGAAGCCTTTCAGGCTATTCTTATCGGAAAAGAAGAGCAAGAAAAGAAAGGACAAAGAAAAGAAACGAAATTTAAAAAACCCACCATAAGGGGGAGAAAGACCAAGTAAATGGGAAGAAGGCTGTAACTCAAACGCTAATGAAACGGATTACTGGTAAGTAGCTTAATTAGGCGACACCATATACTGAAAATGGTAGATTTGCTTATTTTGATGAAAGCTTCAACAATAACTTTAATATTGATATTAAGTAAGAACTTTTATTCACTTTGATGTTTTTGGTGAAGACTTAAAATTGCTATGTTGAATTTTGTTACTGATTTTTATACACTGATTTTATTGCTGAATGTAAGAGTATGTAACTTGCTTGATATAACTTTCTTACTGAATTTTTATTTTCAGTTAATAAAATTTTTATATCTAATTACATAACTTTAGCCGGATTATTCTATTTTGCAATTATATATGAACTGCAAAAAAACTTGCATAGCTGAATTATAATTTATTAGCTTAATGCAGATTACTAACTACTTTTATTATATATATCTTTTTAAGTGTCAAAATGTTTAATAAAATCTACATTTTACCATGTCATATTTACTGATTAATTTACCCAAATGTTTCAAGTAAATAAACGCAAAATTGTTTTTTTTTTTACTCTTTTTAAATTAATTCAAACATTTTGTTAATTTAAACATTGAATCTTAAAATTGAATTTAAATTTAAGTTTAACAATTAAAAAATAAGACCTTTCAAATTAATAAAATTAAGTGAGTATTCCACTCGGGTTTAAATTGTGAAAAAAAACACTTGAATGAAATGGTTGTTTTTAAACATAAAAATATTCACAAAATTTCAAAGTGTACTTTTTGACATTGGCTTCATATTTTTATAGTGTTTGTGTATAACATAGTTTGAACTTTTTTATTTACACATTGTCGAATATTTAAATTTAATGTCTTCAATTTATTCTGATCTATTATGAATCAAGACTCCCCAAATCTCAAAATTGTTGAAGTTCTTTAAGAGAAATTCTGAAATTTTCTCTAAAATGTACCTTTTATTGTAACTGTCGCCAACTAACAATAAAAACTTCAAATTACTGAGGTGATAAAATTGTTCGTTTTGTTTAAAAACAATTGATACATTTATGCTATATGTCTAATGAAACTCTTAAATTATATTACTAAGTTTGTTATACAAAGAATACTGCGTAATATAACAAATTAGACGATTGCACAGCTACCTAATTTAGAAAAATGTTTCAGTTCTCTTATCGTATTTTCTATATCTCGTCCAATTGAATTCCATTATATTATTTACTTTATTTTATGCAGTAATATTTTTATTTTCAAGACACAAAATTCACCAAATGTCATCAAATCATTGAAATTCTTTAAGAATAAAAATTGCTCTAATAAGTCTTTTTTGTGAATTCGTAGACCGCAGAACAAACAATTTCAGACAGCTGTATTTGGAACGCTAAAAGAGATTTGCTTAAATCGAACTGTTTTTGTTACGCTTGATCAAAGCTTGATTAATATTGATCCTTTTGTTACACATAGAATTATAAGTAGTGTAATAAAATAGCCGTTCACATCAACTTAATTAAAAAAGGTGTTTATATCCTGGACATATTTGGTTGTATATAAAATCCTGCTGACTGCCGAATGATTTGCACTTTGGTTATTGATTCAACTTTTGGTAAACAGGAATCCCACTGAGAATATGCATCCTTTTAGTTTGGAATTCACTTTAAACTGTTTTACCTGATCTAGATTTCGTTCCGCCAAGTATGTCCTCTTTTAGACCATGTGACGGAAAAAATAAACTCCCTCACTCAGCCATAGTCGAGTTATTTATCATAAGTTTAAAAAAAATAGAAACAATCGAAAAAAAAGGAATTTATCGGCTGTAAATAGAATACTGTGTACTGTAACAAAATTGCCGTACACTGAGTAATCTATTTAGATAAGAATTTTTTAGCGTGCCTGGGACGTATTGGGTTGTATATGAAATCCAGCAGAAGTCTCTTAAGCTGGCAATGTAAGGATCAGAATTTTGGTTTTTGGTTAAATATATCGGGAATTGGAATCCCACTCAAAGCTTGGATGTTTTTAGTTTGGAGCCCACATTAAATTGCTTATCTTTATCATATTATTCCTCGTATATTAGAAAAACTTGAAGGACTAATGAAATCCTAATCAATTATAGACCATGCTGAGAAAACTTCCCGCTAATAGCCGTGTATATCGAGAAGTTATCAAGGCTTAAGTGATTACGTACCATCTGACAGTGGTTGAAAATGACGAGGCGTGTGGTGGGGGAACCATGAATTTCCTAAATACACTAATCGCTATATGTACTAAGATAACTTTAGTCTCATTATTAAAGAAATGGAAATATATATGAAATCATCTTCTCATACTCTTTAGAATCAAAATCAAGATTACAAACTGTATGTCTTTGCATGGCCTCAACAGTTTACTTCAATAATTACTAATCATAAGCAAATTTATATATTCCAGGATTACATTTAAAATATCAATTTGTATTATAATAGGTTATCAATAAGATGTGATTTCAAATAAAGGCTTTGATTAATTCAATAAATTTTTTGCCTCAATTTTTCCATTGTAGATGAGATTAGAATTTTGTACTAAAATTAAGAAATAAATGGAGAGACAATATAAGAGCATTTTCTAAGAGCAATGCTCATAAAATTATGCAGGCAGTGCTCATAAATAGGATAAAAATATTGTAATATACTTAGTTTGTGTATTGTAAGGCAGTGGTTTTCGATCATGATCAGAGTCTAATCCTCGCAACAATGGATGGCCAATAGAATAAAAGACAATCTGAATAAAAAAAGTTTAAATAAATTCTGAATTAGAGAATAAGCAAAAAAATCAAGGTTAGGAATGAATACTTTTTCTCAGAAAAAATATCAAATAATTTTGCAACAGAACAATATGATTGTATTTGTACAAGCACCCTGTTTATTTGTCAATTTCTTGTCAAATATATATTTTTCAAACATAATACATTTCTCAAAATCTATATGGGCAAAAACAATACGAAACATTTTGTACTTTTCAAGGATATTTCAGTGCGTATAAATATAATTTAGATCAGAAAAATAATCACTATTTTGATAATCCTATACCACGTTGATAATCATGATAATAATTATCAATTAAAATATTCTAAAGGGGGTATTAATCTAATTTCAATTGCTTGGATAATTTATGAATTTAAAAGAATCCTAAACTATTTGAGTTAGGAATTGGAGAAATATTTTATCGAAATAATAATTACTGTTTTATAATTCTTTTTTAATTCTTCAATAAAAGATGAAACATCCATTGAAAGAATTCACATTGCTATACTGTGAGTAACTCTTATTTTAATAAAAAATGACAATTGTATAAAAAATCAAAAGTTAAAAATCTGGTACAAGAGATAATGTTTTCAAGAGGTGACCGCTACACAAAAGTTTAAAATAATGAGATTCTCAGAAATATGATTTGAAGAACAGGATAAATCGCAAAATTTTCACCAAAGCAAGCTGTACTTGATTCTACACCGAAGCCAATCAAAAGCAAAATTTGATTTTTTATCCGATTTTAATTCAAATTGATTTAAAATTCTTACAAGTAAGTGATAACTATCAATCAAAACGTAAATGCTATCTACTCTACAAAATCGGTAGATTAATTCAATTTTTAAATTAGATTACTTGAACGTCTTAGGCATCAATGATGTTACAAATATAAGCAGATTTTACATAAAATCTCTACGATTATACTCTAGTAAACATTTTAATTGATTATAGATATGGCTACGAATCAACAGATTTACGTATTCAAAGAAGTAGAGGATTTTTGTACTGAGTTATTTGACTACATTTGGATGAAACACAAATTTGTATCCTCGTCCTTGGAAAAAGAATTTGCTGATAAGTTGAGTTTAACATTCGATAAGCCAGAGAAGAAAAGCAATTTTGATGATTGCATTGGAAATGCCGTGCATTGCTCTCAGTATTTACTGCGAGAATACTGCAACTACATGTTCAAGAAATATGGTAGTGATATGATAGAATCTGATCTTTTGTTTTGCATAGGCGTTTTGGAAGTCACTCACTGCTGGATCGTTTTCAGAAAAAACGTATTCGTCAAAATGATTGAGTCTGCTGCCATATCCGCCGAAGCTGTTCTGTTTTGTGACGCAGAATTAAAGGTACCTATTGATTTAGACAGAGCCTCGTTTATGTTTAGATCCTTTTTTGCTACCTTTCTTCAAACGGAATTTTTCGCAAAAGGAGGTTGGGCTGCCTTGAAAGCAAAGGCCCTTCAAGATTATCACAGTTTGCATTTGGATTTGCAACCTTTCATACAATGTACAAACCATCCCTATGGAAAACTTAATCATTTTTGTGATTTAATAAAAGTATTACGAAAGGCTCAAGTGCAATTTCCCATCCCTGTCTCGATGTTCTGCAGAAATTGCAGAGAACCCTCTGAAAATATTCACGTTGTATACGGTAACAAAGAGAAAATATTGTATCGAATTTTTAAGAATCTTTTTACTAAAATGTCTATTTCAAATCATGAGGACGTGTCACAAAATATTGTTGAGTTGAGAGAGTGTGTTTCAACTGCATATCGGGATGAATCTACGCTATCTATTATTGAAAGTGAATTAAAAACGGTAACGGAAACTCCAGCTTTCCTGTGTATTCTTGTGGGAAAAGTGGAGCAAGAGGAGGAAGCTGTTGGTCCAATGAAACATAAAAAACGCTCCAGAAAGAAAAAGTCAAGTAAATCCAGTAGATGCAAGTACTTCAACAGCTGATAAAACTGATCGCTCGTAGGTAGTTTACATGGACGACAGCATAGCACATTTTGACACGATTGATAAGCTTATTCTGTTGAAGTCGTTTAATTCTGCAAGAATAGTTTTAATATTCATATTAAGAAGTTTTAATTCCTGTGGTGTTTTTGCTGAAGTTTTAAAACCAGTATGTTGTGGTTTGTTGACGAATTTGGTACAATGAATTTATGAGCGAATGTAGGACAACGTATAACTTCCAAATATTTTTTATTTTTATTTTCTGCTGATAAATATTTTAAATCTAATTCACTACATTACTTTAAATTATGTTTTGTCTTTTGCATTTATATGTGAACTACGAAAAACTTGTATACATGATACTTTAATAGCTTAATACAGATTTCTGACTTTTATTGTAGGTAGCTTTTCTACGTGTATAAAAAGAAATTTTTAATAAAATCTTAATTTTGCTATGTCATACTTATTTTTACCCAAATTTTTTCAGTAATTAAACACGAATTACAATTACTTAGACTGTTTTTAAACTATTAATTCAAAAATTTCGCCAATTTAAATTATGAAACTTAAAGTTCTAAAATTCAGATTTTTGAAATTAATGAAGTAAAAGGCTGATATTTCACTTGTGTTTAAATTATGAAAAACATTTGCATTGAAATAGATGTTTATAAACTTGAAATTTTTCACAAAACTATTGAAAAGTTTACTCTTTTTATACATTGCCTTTAAAATTAAAAAAAAAAAAAAAAACTACATAATATACTATTGGTTATGCTTTTTTCTTTACAAATTGTCTAATATTTTATGTCTTCCAATAGATATATATTTGCTATGAATCAAGACTCGCTGTATGTCAAAGTCGTTGAAGTTCATTAAGAGTAATTTTGAAATTTTGTCTAACAATTGCATCTTCTTGTAACTGTTGACCACTGAAAAAGAAAGTTTTAGCTGCTGAAGTTGGTGCGATGAAATTGATACATTTATATGATTCGCGTATTAATTTTTTAAATAAAATTACCAAGTTTATTATAGATAGATTATTGCGTACTATAACAAAATAGCAGTTTCTAAATTAGAAAAATGTTTCAGTACTCGCAACATGCTGTATTTTGTCCAGCAGAAGGCCATCAAGTTATATCAATTACTTTATTTAATATGGTAATGTTTTTATTTTCCATACATCAAGATTTATCACAAATGTCTTTAAATCTTATTTCTTAAGAATAAATTGAAATTTGCTCTAATGCCTTGAGATTTGCTTAAATTGTTTTACTTGATTTGCGTGATCAATGTTTGATTCATATTTCTCAATTTGTTATCATAGAATCCTGTGTAGTGTAATAAAATTGAAGTTCACATCAACGCAATTTTAAAGGTGTTTACTTTATATCAAGGCGTATAAAATTCTACATCAGATTTTACTGAAGAACCTAAATATCAAAATTTTCTGGCAGCCGAATGATTAGCACTTTGGATATTAATTTTGTAGACAGGAATCCCACTGAGGGCTTATTGCTCGAAAATCACTTTAAACTGTTGGTTCAGGTCTAGTTATTTCTCATGTGTTTAAATAAAAATAGAACGAGAAACAAAGCAAACCAAAGCAATTGTTTGATAGTAAATAGTGTACTTTAACAAAATTTTCTTTTATCCAAAGCGGGCACACAAGGGTGATTGAACCCTATGCCACAACAAGACCAGAAACTGCTACTCATTTATCGTTACTCTGCGGGCACCTGTAAACCAAGTCACGGAGGCGAATAGCGTTACCCGCGCCATACCACCACAAACCCGTATATAGGGTGGGCCACATTCATACCACAACATGCACACGTCACAGAAGAGAGGACAAAGAAACAAAGAGAAAGAACGAAACATCCATGCCCGAGCCGGGATTCGAACCCGGGACCAACAGCTCAGGAGTCAGGAACGCTAACCACTCAGCCAATCGGTTGGCACTGTAACAAAATTACATTGTGTAAAAATACTTTGTATTGTAACAAAGTAACCGGTCACCAAGATGCCTGCAGAGTACTGGAACCGGAAAATTATTGGCGTTTCAGAATGACTTGGATCTTGTGAAAATTTTGTGTCTTTTGCGAAATGTCCGACGGGTAGAAAAACAAGAAAAGCCTGTCGAACCGGGCTCTTCTTGTTTTTTTACGACGATTTATTTGACAAGATTGGGAAACACCAAATGTCTTGAGTCACATGCTTTATTTGTCGTACAATGTTCATCCACGACCGAGTCATTTCGAAATGTGTGTGCGTGTCTTTTAAAAATAAGAACTCGCACAGTAATAAAGAAGCTTGTTGGACACGAACCAGCCTTATGGAACAAGAACTCAGTAGTAAAGAAGCTTGTTGGACATGAACCAGCAATGTGGAACAGAACTCAGTAATAAAGAAGCTTGTTGGACACGAACCAGCCGTGTGGAACAAAACTCATAAAAGAAGCTTGTTGGACATGAATCAGCCATGTGGAAAAAATCTCATGTCATCAAGAGAAAAAGCTTTTTGGACGAATAGCGTTTCTCAATATTGGTTTATAAAACGACGTAAAAAAATGGCCTCGAGCCATGGCCGCAAAGCCAGACCCGAGGCCATTTTTCTACCCACTTTCATTTATTTTGTGAAAGTGGAAAGACAAAATAATATATTCTTCAAAGTTCTTCTAAGTCGTCGCTCCATGAATCCACGCTCATTTCATCGTAACTAGACCATGGACAATGACAGATATTTTTGGTCGGCTCTGGATAAATATCGAGAAACGCCAAGTCCATTGAAGTTATCGGCGTGTCACAGTGCGGACACTGCTGATTTCCATCGTTCACCCAAGACTTGATGCACATGTGATGAAACTTGTGCTCGCATATCCAGAGCACGAATGGTTCACAAAGACTTGTTTTTGCCTCGAACGAACGGAATTTCACATGTCATGCAAGCCGGCTCCGGTTCGTCGATTGATCTGAGTTCATTTTCCACGTCTTCTGGTTGCACAGGCGGAAAATCGAGCCTTAGAAGCTCATATTCCATTGACTCAAAGTCCGCAGAACATTTCGGACAACACTTGTTCTCTCCTCTGTATATGTTGAACAGCATCAGACAATGTGTATGGAAATAATGTCCACACGACAACAAGTAAGGACGAGAATTCACATTTTTCTTGTGACAGCAATCGCAAATTTTAGAACAAGAAGAATGAGAAGACATGTTGACAGCACGAGCTCAGAAATTCAGAATGAGCAACAACTGGCCGGCACTTGTTTAAATATACATGATTCCGGAAATCTGAACTGAGAAGATAAAAGGGTTTGTTCGAATCTTTGAAATTACTTGGGTGTGGTCGTTTCCGGTCGAATATCTTTAAATTTCATGGCGTGAACATGGTTTCCGGTCGAATATCTTTAAATTGCAAGAGTGTGGTCGTTTCCGGTTGGGTGCTTCCTGTTGTACTCGTTCGAACATTGGGAATTGAAAAGCGCTCGTGTCTCTTGATTTCCTTTGATATTTGGATCGAATTGATAAAGTCAGCCTAAATAAAGGAATACGAAGCAGACCAACTGTCTCGATCGGACCTAGGAAGGAAATCCGTCCGAGCCAGGATTCTATACAGCATTCGCTTGTTGAGCCGTCCGAGCAACATAATCAGTCTGTACCGAGCCAAGCGTATCTTGATTCATGAATAAAGTGGAACACTCGTCTTGATCGAAGAAGCTGGCTTCACATCTTCATGGTGTCGTTTTGGAATTGATACGTTCGCTTGAACTAATCGCGTGTTGGAATAAAGAGTCTCGCACGACACATTGCGACTCATTTATGGTCCAATAGACAAACGAGCTGATCTCTTGCTGTTCGACTCGAGCCAGTTGTCTCACGAATAAAGTGATACAAAATCTGGATTGGACTGCCTGCTGAGGACACTCGAGTCATTGGAATTTATTCGCTTAGGCTATCTTGATGGGAACCCAAAGCCAATCCTGAGGCTCGTGCCAAGTGGAAAACAAAACGATCGAAATGAATCCATGTGAATGGTTCTCTTCAAGTTGATTTGTTCCCAGTCGACTGTCATCTCAATGATTCAAGACACTGATATTGTGACTTGGTCAGTTTGGAATTGGTCTTGTTGACTTGGATCCATCCGAGCCAGGATTCTGTACAACGATTGCTTGTAGAGCCGTATTCATATCTTCTTGTTCCACGTTCGAGAAATACAATCGGTCTGAAGGAAGCCAAGCGTATCATGATACTTGATTAAAGTGGAACACTCGCCTTGATGGTGTCGTTTTGGAATTGATTCATTCGCTTGAAGTATTCCCATCACGCTGGCCTTGATCAGTTTGTAATCGGTCTTGTTAACTTGGTCGATCGAGAATAAAGACATCCCAGACATTTCAACTAGTACAATTTGACGGAGAGCCATTGAAAGCAATTTGAAAATAGAACTAGGGCACACAAAACACTTGTAAACAGTCATTTCAATGACTCGAGACGAACGACAACATTGTCACACTGGCCTGGTGAATTTGTCAGATCAATCGAGAATAAAGACATCCCAATCATTTCAACTTGTGCGATTTGAAGGAGAGCCATTGAAAGCAATTTGAAAACAGAACTAGGACACACAAAACAAGTAAACAGTCATTCCAACGACTCGGGACGAACGACGATATAGTCACACTGGTCTGTTGAATTTGTCAGGTCAATCGAGAATAAAGACATCCCAATCATTTCAACTTGTGCGATTTGACGGAGAGCCATTGAAAGCAATTTGAAAATAGAACTAGGTCATACAATAAGACAAGTAAGAGAAGTAGAAACAAAAAGAATATTGGGAACAAGAAAAGAGTATAATATATATATATATATATATATATATATATATATATATATATATATATATATATTAGTTTTTTTTGCTTGTACTCTTTTCTTTTCTTGTTCCAATATTCTCTTTAGTTCTAGTTCTTAGTTCTATTATACTTGTCTTGTTTTATTACAATTCTTCTGACACGTCTTTCGTACTTGATCCTCTGCTTATTTTACACGTCCATTAAAGAACGATTCTCATCTATAGGATTGTATTCGTCCTGGCGAAAGCAACGGATTCTGGAAATGGTCATCAGTTCGAGCAAGTCTTAAAGAGTTTCACTTTGAAACCTCAACACGAGTCACAAGTTCGAGCGCTTCTTCGGAAACAGCATTCGCGTTCCGTTTTTCTAAAGCTTGGGCATACGGTGTGGCCTCTGTAAATATTCTTCACGCTTCGTTCGCTGACGAGCGACTGTTGTCTCTTGATTCTTGCTGAGCCTCAGCACAAGCGCTTCTTCTGAAACTGCATTCGAGATCCGTTTTCTTAAGCCTTGGCATACGATGTGACCTCTGTAAATGTTCTTGACCCTTCGTCCGCTGACGAGTGACTGGTGTCTCTTGATTCTTGCTGAGCCTCAGCACAAGCGCTTTTTCCGAAACTGCATTCGAGTTCCATTTTCTAAAGCTTCAGCATACGGTGTGGCCTCTGTAAATGTTCTTGACGCTTCGTTCGCTGACGAGCGACTGTTGTCTCATGATTCCTGCTGAGCCTCAGCACTAGCGCTTCTTCCGAAATAAAGCTTGGGCATACGGTGTCCTCTGTAAATGTTCTTGACGCTTCGTCCGCTGACGAGCAACTGGTGTCTCTAGATTCTTGCTGAGAGAAGCGTCACATGGAATCTTTAGCACAAGTGCTTCTTCCGAAATAGCGCTCCATTTTTCCAAAGCCTGGGCATACGGTGGCATATATAAATGTTCTTCAGGCTTCGTCCGCCGATGAGTGACTGGTGTCTGTTGATTCTTGCTGAGCCCCAGCACAAGCACTTCTTTAGAAACAGCTTTCCGTTTTTCCAAACCTTAGGCATATGGTGGCCTGTGTAAATGGTCGTCACGCTTCGTCCGCTGGCGAGCGACTAGCGTCTCTTGATTCTTGCTGAGAGAGCTCGTCCACCGTTTGAAGAAACTTGTGATCTGGTGTGCTCGCTGGTCATATCATGGTCCTTGCAAACGTCCACGTGTGTCTTTATTCTTGTCGAGATGATCACTCGTTTCATTTTCCCAAAATCTGGGTGGCCATCGTAAACGAGTTTGGTTCATGGATGACTAGGTCGTTTCGATTGACACGTTCTCCACATGGTTTCAATTGAAACAGTGGCACAAGGAACGTGAATTTTTCACAGAGGCTTGTTTCCGAGTTCCTGGCTATTCTGAAACTGTTCGTATGACGCGTATTCCTTTATTGTTCAGACGGCTCACTAATAAAGTAGAAGAATCTTGAGAACTGGTCCCAAATGATCGTGTGATCAAGAAGCGCAATTCTTTCTCGAGTGACATGAATCAAGTCTGTGAAGAAATCGGTCGATGGTCTTTTTACATTGAGAAATAAAATGAACGTGTCCCATTCTTGGTTAATTGTGTGTCGTAAAAAATTCGCAGAGAGCGCACACGAGTGCAACTCTTTGCGATTTTTTTATCCCTTTAATTTATAATGCTAAAGGGCTAACCTTTCAAGGCACGTTCTTAGATTTTCAACAGTTCGTCAATCGTTGACATGGGAAAATATAACACGTCATGCAATACATTTCGAAGATAACTGGCAGTCCACGGCTCGACACTGGCGATGTTGGACTCCCAGTCATTGTCTCCTTTCAGATATTTTTCGTACAATTGGTCCTTCTAGAATTCATCCGAGTCTTTAACGGGAACGACGAATTATCGACCATCGTTTGTCTTTGGCATTTCGAAAAAACTCAAGCCTGACGCGACCAAAATCTTGTCTCCATCGAATGTGCTCGTGAATTCTATTTCACCAGCAACAGTTTCGCCGGCTTCTTGAACCAGCTTGATTCTTGCCACAAAATTCACGTTGAATGACATGTTCGAAACAGTGAAGAGAAAATAAAACGATCTAAACGTGTTGAATGCTGAGAAGAAAATGTGAGAAGCATCCGTTTCGACTCTTCTTTATATACAGTACAAGCCTTAAGTTGTTATCAACATTAAGATTTTTGGCTCTTGTTTTCAACGTCATACTTTAGAAAAGAAAACTTGTGACAATTCTCATCGACGTTCCAAAATTAGTTTTCGATTGTTCTTTTTTATACGAGACGAGTCGTTATCAACATGAATATATTTGGCTCTTGTTTTAAACGTCGTATGTTAGAAAAGAAAAGATATAACTTTTTGTGACAATCGTTCAAAAATTGGTTCGTTGTGTGTCGTAAGAAAATCGCAGAGAGCAGCACATATGTGCGCTCTCTGCGATTTTTTTATCCCTTTAATATTTTTTATTACGATGGCTAAAGGGCTAACTATTTCCCCAGGCCAAATAGTCGAATTTTAAAAGTTCGTCAATTATGTGTTTTGGAAAATGTTGGACCAATGGAAGTTAGCATCGCAAATATCTTAATGTCCATGGCTGATAGCTTGCAATTATTATTTCTTCTTGGAATAAATGTTCTTTTAAAAAGTTTCCAATTTCATGGGATGGTACAACGAATCTTTTCACGTCGTCGTCTTTTGTCTTTGATAGTTCGAAAGACGTCAATCTTGACAAGACTGATATCTTGGATCCGTCCACAACGCTAATGAATTGCAATTCACTGGCAACTATTTCGCACTTGTCGTTTTGAATAGTCTTTAGTCTTGCAACGTAATTTGTACTGAAACTCATTTTCGTAAGAGAAGAAACAATCCGCACGCTTTGAAAACTGAGAAACAATTGCGACACGCTCTTCCTTTTATACAGGACCAGCAGGAAGTTGTTATCAACATGAAAATCTTTGGATCTTGTTTTCAACGTTAAAGTCAAACACTTGTTGTGACAATTGTTTCAACGATTATTATGCTTATCACATTAATTCATTTTGAACGAACCTGTTGAAAACAAACACTTTGATCATAGCACAATGAAATTTTTCCGATTCCATAATCTCCGTGTGCCAATTGCATTGCCATTTTCTGTGGTCTTCTTGATTCGCCAACACGTTGAATTTCGGACAACCGTGGATTTCCAAATGGATATTTGGAATATTTAAAGCGTCCAATAGTACTTTTTCGTATCGACCACCTTTGTATGCCACGACATCTTTATTCGCGTTTTTCGTTCCGTTGTAAAATGATTCCACAATGTCTTCGAGCTCGTTCAATGGCTTGACGTCCCGTTCGTTAAAGTCGGGTCGAAATCTTAGTCCGTGAATTCGTTTTCTGCCATATTTTGCAGGACGCCAATCTTTCGGACTTAGATAAATGTGACAAAGGTCGAATCGAAATCCGTACGGAACTGGATTTTCATTGGTGGCTTCAATCAATCCGAGTTCTCGACACAAGAAATTTCCATCGTGTGCAAATCCGTCCATGTCCATGATCGTGCAAATCTTATCCATTGTTTAGTTTCCGTCGGCCTCTTTATTATACGTGAATAAAGTAACACGATTGCTGTGAGACCGTTCGATAACCAAGATTTGTGACCACTGGGTTCACTAGGAAATATCCAGACTCGGTGGAACTGAAATTCGAGCGAAATGCCTTCTCTTCTTAAACCCAAAGGTTCAAAATTTGAAATATGAAACATGAAAATATTTTATATTTTATCATTTCCGAACAAGGCGAAAGACACATCTGGTAAGATGAGCACCGGATTTCGACTTGACAGGACACACTCAATGCTTGAGAAATTTGTCTTTTTCCAATTACGTGACATCTTGATTTCAGAATCTGCAATTGTTCGCCAAATTTTAATTTTACGTGATACAAGAAATACTCGTTCGGATTTAATTTGAACTTCACGTGTTTCGTTCTTTTCAAAGATCCGCATTTTCCGATATGATCGAAATTCGAAAGGGTACCGGTGCTCACACATTTTTTAGACCAACTGTAAAAATCTTGAATGACAAATCACAAACCAAATCAATTAAAGTTCACACTGAGTAAACTTACGTATATTGAGAAGAAGTCGTCAGGGCTTAATTGACCACGCGTCATTTGACCGTGGTTTAAAATTACGAGGAGTGTAGTGATACGTGAATATTCTAATTATATATATTAGTCACCATATATTCTAATATAACTTGTATCTCGACATTAATACGCTGGGAAGAAACTGGAAACCTTTTCTCTGTGAACCTGCTTATTTAGAATCAAAATCAAGATTACAAAACGTTAGTCTACGTCAAGTGGCTTCAATTACATACATCGACAGTGACTAATCATAAGCGCATTTATTCAAAAATTAGATTATGGATATCAATTTTTATTACAATCTGTTATATAAATAATGGATGTGATAAAATTATAGCTTACATTTATACAATAAATTTTTGATTTAATTTTAAATTGTAGATTAGAGATTAGTATCTCATAATATCGTATTTACGCGAATCTGATGCGCATGGTTTTTGGCCAAATGTAGTATTCAAAATTGGGGTGCGCATTAGATTCG